>VWPW01018103.1:89900-112134 GCA_013389825.1 Crypturellus undulatus
CCGAGCCGAGCCGAGCCGAGCCGGGCCGGGCCGGGCCGCGCGGAACCGGCTCGCTCCGAACCGGGCCGGGGCGGCGGCGGCGCCTTCGCTTTGTCCGCTCCCAGCTCCGCGCACCCCATTTATTTCTTTATCCCTGTCCCTCCTCGTTCCCCGCGCTCCCCCCCGCAGCACACCACCTTGCGCTAACTTTCTTTTTTATTTTTTCTTTTTCTTATTCCCCCCAAGCCAGCAGCTTGCAGCGCACCCTGAACCACTTGCTGGCCGCCCTCCAGCGCATCGCGGCGCGCTTCCCCCCGTCTATTTTTGCCATTTTTTCTCACCTCCCCCCCTCTCCCCCGCCTCCCTGCTGTATTTTTTCTGGCTCCTTGCGCTAACCTCAAGTTAAGCGGCTGGGACCGGCAGCACCGAGTGCGATGCTCCTGGGCCTACCTGGTGCGTGCTGCCCCTTCTGCTCCTTGCCTTATTTCAGCTCCCTTCCCTTTATTTTATTTTATTTTATTTTATTTTATTTTATTTTATTTTATTTTATTTTATTTTATTTTATTTTATTTTATTTTATTTTTGTTCTTCCTTGGCGAGATGAAGCCAAAGTTGTGACGGGACTCGGAGGAAAATACCCGCGCTGCCCGAGTCACCGTGCCCAGCTGGGCGCCAAAGACCAGAAATTCACTGGTCATCTTGGGGTAACCTGGATTAAAAATCTTGCCCGCTGGCTTTAAGATAAAGCCCATCTCCAGCTGGTACCGTAAGGGACAGCGTGTGTGCGTGCGGAGGGACGTGCGAGGTTGCCATATAAGAACATGGGAGAATTTATTTGAGTTCTCGTAGCAATGTGCAGCGTGTGTGTGTTGGGAAGCGGGAGGCGAAGCGCGTCTTCCTTCGGCAGCTCTAGGAGCGGCGGCGCTTTGTGTGTATCGGTTGTAAGAGGCGATTTCTTCTCTTTAACGGGAACGACACCTAGAAGAAATCACCGATAGAAGGAGTCGTGCGAGAGGATGCAGATAGACCCTATGAAATACAGCGGCACGCGTACTCCAGCACAGTGTGTGCCAAGGTGTAAAGATGGAGGCTTTGGTTAGTTCCCATTTTTTTAACCGTATTGGGAAAGGCATTAAGAAAATGCTCTGAGAGGAGCTGCTTGTGTTTGTAGCGCTATTTTGGTAACTGCAGGATTTTTTTTTGCTTGCATGTCAAAATGTTTCAAGTTTCGGAGTAGCAGGAAAGCGCGGCCGCCGCGTGGGCGAGAGGCTCCGTCCTCGGCCGGCAGACGCTGCCGGGTTCGGTGCCGGTTCGGGTCCGTAAGGAAACCGGCCCGTTCCGAGCCGGGGCTGCGGGACGGGGGACGGTGAAGCTCAGCTCGGAACCTGGCTGCTCTTGACCGATGTTTACGCTGAGATTCGGGTCCGTGCGAGCTGGCTGCTTTTGGCATTGTCCATCTCTGCATGAGTATCATGGAAAGACTTCCCCGACGACTGTCACCACCAGTACTGCGTTGTGAGTAGGCAGAGGGCAGGGGTTTTTTTAATATATTTTTATTTTTGAAGAAAACCAGCCAGCTAACCCGGTAGCAGTGTCACTTGCCATAGCTGGAGGGAGTAAACTGAGGTTGAGTGTGAGCCTGGCCGGAGCCCGTCTTCATGCTTAGACCGGCACTGGAAACTTGAGCCAGTATTTTGGACGCTTGCAGAGACGGCGTCTTTGTGTTTCCTCTTCACCTCCTGCTCCCTTCCGTCTGCTTTGCCTTTCATTCCTCTATTTGCCCGCGTCTCACCTGCTCTTTTCCTTCCCCCTTTCCCACCTTGCTCCCGGCTTGGGCTGCTTGGAGGCTGCACCCACTGGAGGGCGACAGACACCTCTGTCTCCCGGTGGGTCCCCAGGCACAAACCCAGCGCCCGGGGGCCAAAGGCTGCATCTCGCTCTCATCTCCTAAGCTGCATCTTGCAACATGCGCTGGAAGGGCCCTTGGAACCCCCTTCTGTCCCCCGCAAGCCCTGGGGTTTTCAGGGATGCCCTGGGGAAAGCAGGAGGTTGCAGGTAGCCCTGGGGGGTTTGGAGGCAGGAGGTTGTTATGTCTTGGAGGGGCTAGGTCCAATACCCCGGGTTTCTTGGGGTTAGCTCCAAATCTAGGACAAGTTTGGCGTGCTTCAAATGCTGCCGATTTTTCTTGTATTTTACTCCGGGAAAATGTAAACAAGCAAAATGTGGTATCTTGTTCTGTTGGTAGGTGCCTGCTTATAGCTTACTGGGGGAAGTTGCCTTGAGGTTTCTTAAATGTCTGGGTTGTGGCAAGAGTCCTCGGTGCCTTCGAAATATGTATGAGAAGAGGCATAACTCTATGGAAAGAAATATGAAGATGCTTTAGGTTGCCTGAGTCCTTCTGCACGGGCTTGTGGATCCTCCCGTGCCCCCGTGCCGTGAGGTTCGGAGAGCCCTGGGGAGGAATGGGTCCCACAGCCAAATGCTGTGGATATTTCAATGAGGTTTCCCATAAATCAATACCCTGCATAACCAAGGCTGAGGTTCAGCCGAGTGGCTTCCAGCCAAGTCCCGTTGGCTGTTTCCAAGGGCTCTTTCTGTGGGTTTCCACGTTCCATGGGCAGTGATGCTCCCAGGAATTTCATCAAGGCACCCCAGGACTCAGCAGCAATTTGTTTTAGTTTTGTCCCTTCTAACTCTGCAAGGCCCCCCAGTTTTGCTACAAAACCCCAGTTGCACCAGCAATGCAAGTGTGTCTGCAACAACGCCCTGTTGGGGCATTTAATCATGTTGGCAAATGACTCAAAAAAGATTACGCTGATTGGTTTCTTTTAAGCTTAACTACATTACAGCACGTAAAAACAGATGTGAAGGCTGTGGTGATTAAAGCCTTGTGCAAGTAATGCCTATCTGATCGATCATACTAGTAATTTGTAGATCGTTTAAGAACAGCAACTTTGAATAGACTGTCCAGTAGGATTAGTACCCCTGACTTGTCATCATTAGCCTTGCATATGTGAGCACAGTGGATCAGGGTTATGCCTTTTAAAGTGATCCTGGCTCTACTCTGGTTTATTCTAATGCTGCTTCTTTGGATGGACTGATTGCAGGATTGAGCCCTTGGTGTTTGGAAGAAAAGCCTGTAACTGAAACTTCAGCCGTTTAACATTTGTTGAACTTCCCCCATAAATGCATTTTTACTTGAATCCTCAGCTGTTGCAGTGCCATGGCTTTAATTGATTTGTGCTAGCCGAGTATCATCCCAAGGCGTGGAAACTAAGCAGTGCTCTTTAAATTGCTTATTGAGGAGCTAATACTGGTAGAAGATAATCTGGTTGGGAAGTTAAAACATGCAAATGCAATCGTCCTTCTTTCCCAAGGTGGTTGCCATGGGAAGGGCTGCTGTGCTACCGGTCCGTGATTCGGGGAAGAGCAGAGTAACCGAGCTGCTGCCCTACAGCATCTGCTGCTCTTAGACCGTTTCTTTCTCTATATTTTTCGGCTTGTCTAGATGTACACAAGCAAAAGGGAGGTCGGTACGAACCCCAGATTGCTCCAAGGACCTTCACAACAACGCGGTTCAACCCCTGTTCCGCACACGAGCCCTGAGCTGCAGACGCGAGGGAGCAGCACGATGGCTTTAAAAGCATTTGGTGCATTTGCTGTTCATTTTAGCAGTTACAGGGTTTCCTGTTGTGGGTTCTCCGTTGCCCAGAATGGTCACAGCCTTGAAGAACGTTGTCGCTTGCCACGGTTCCAGGACACAGGTTTAAATGTCACTGCTGCTCGAGTACTGGAGCAGGAATACAAGTTGCATGGTGCTAAAATGCAGAAAGAGGGCCCTGTTCTTGGGTGTTGTGGTTGCAGGTTAGCCAGGGCTGGAGGAGCAGCAGACAGCCCATGTGCAGAGCCACAGGGTTGTCAGTAAGTTGGAAGGCAATTTAAAAGTTCCTCCTTTTTGTTTCGGATCATGTAGCATTTGCTTTGTATCTTGCCACTATAGTGTAATTTTCTTGCTTATGAGACAGATGTAGCCAACATTTCTGTGATTTTAGTAGTATCTTCTTATTGCATTGTTACTATATTCAGCATCCGGATGTCTTCAAAAACTTCAAAAGCTTAAGCTCACTCAGTTGAAATTCAGAAAACACTATGCATGATAATGTTAAAACATGCTAATTTGTCTTGCTACCCCCATTTTTTTTCTTAATTTTATTTTGCTTTTTCTTTTCTCTTTTCTCTGAACAGGAAGAGAAAAACCATTCAGAAGAGACTCTTCTTCATGTAAGTGTTATTTATACTTGTTTATGAAATTACAGAAGGGCTATGAAGATGCTTAGAACTTTCAAATACTGAATACTTACCATCTGTTCATAGAAACCAAGTATAGAGCATGTAAAAATAGGCTGTAGTTGTACAATAATAATACTCAACAACTGTTATCTTAAATCTATCTATCTGTGCAGTTCTTCTGTGCATGTCACTCTAGAATTTAGTAACCCTTGTAAAGAGCTTTACAGTAGCCATTAAGCAGCATGCCCTTAAATTAGGTATGTGAGCTCTGTGGAGGCATAATATTGTAGTGGTTTCCCCAAGACAAAGAGGAAATACGAGTTAGTGCTCATTTCAGAACCCCAGAGTCCCTAATTCCCAAATCCTATCACAAGAATAAGCTTCTCTATCTTGGATTCTACAAAATCCAAGTTCTGCTTGTAGAGTCATTTGTTTGCGTGCATGTGTACTTGTGTGTGCATGTATATGTGTGAGCGAGAGAGAGTGGATATATGCATATTTGGCCTCAAATAGCATATAGGTGTTGCAGGTCTTTTCTACAATCCTTGATGATACCTATTGAAATAAGAGTAAATGCAACCATCCATTGAACAGTGAATACTGTTGTAAATGTTTTTTTGAAAGCATTTGGCTCCAGACTAAACGCTCAGTCTAGGTGAGCCTGGTACAGTATTCTTCATGGGACAAGGAAAGCTGCATGTCATAAAAGTACAGGAGGTTTTTGCCACATCACCTAGCGACTTGGTTTGCTTGCAGATGTCTGACTTGAAAACTCTGAGCAGCAGAGTAAGTTTGGCTCTGGTATTTCTTCCTAGTAAATAAATTTGATTAAATGCGTTTGGGGGCTGCATAGACGAAGACTGTCATTGCCTTAATGCAAAATTAGCTTAGCAAGGAAAATGACTGCATTGTTCCCAATGCAGGGCCTGCTTTGCATAACTCCGGAGCATGTACTGTGTCAAGTGGCATGGCAAGCCCACGAGCACTCACATTAGGCTGATTTGCCATAAATCAACATTTTGTTGGAAAAATAACATGTATCTCTGAATTTCAGCACTCCATTATGCTTGCATAGCAACTGCTGGTTAATATGTAGCAAAATGCCATGTGGTAACAAATGTTTTTTTGCTATTGTTGGGCTGGAATGTTAGTTCAGCTTCTAGATAAAAGCGGCTTGCGCAAGGCGCCTTTGTAGACCATGATTTCTGTGGCTTGTATGGTAGTGTTGTAGACGAGCGTGTTCTGCTGTTCCTTTCCCCTGTGCTTCCCTTCATTTTCCATTTGCAGTCAGAGGTGGGATTAGGTGAAGGCGAAGAATTGCAGGCCCTTTGAATGCAGCAAATAGGAGTGTGGGTTGACATGATGCCCATTGCTAGTCAAACATCTGTTGGAAAATACTCTTGATTCAGATGGTGTTTCTAGCAGAAACGTTCTAAGACACTTTATAGCTTTAAACAAGTATTCTTTGGCTGGTTTTATGGATATCAGAGGGCAATCTTTCCAAAGAAAGCCTCTGGTAAGGGAGAGAAAGCCCCACGGGTGATTAAGAATAGCCCTTTCTTGTAGCGGGAATCCCAGCTGAGACTAGCTTAAGATTTGTATCTTTGAGAAGGTACGTCAGCATTTTTAAATGGTAACAGAGGAGGGAAAATTCCAGAAGTCTTTTCATTATTACAGTTTTCAACATTAATATTTCATTATTATTTTGTTCTGTTATGGGGAATTCCAACATCTTGAAAAGCATGTGCCTCACATGCTTCCCAGAGATGTTAGATGAAAAATAGTGTAACAAAATTGTCTTTAAAGGAAGAAGCTCCCAATAGAAAAGAACGCAACAGACACATCCTAAAGTTGTGACCATGTGGTGTACCAAATTGTAAATTAAAGCATGAAGCCGAGTGCAGTACAGTTTTAAGAGCTTTCTGTAGTGATCTCAATTTCATAAACAATTTATGAAGAGCCTCATAAGTCAAACATATACCCTCTAGAGTGAATAATAAAAAGTTTGTGGTCCGTAGGTCATTTGTGATACATCCTTCCAGCACCTGCTGTGGCTTTTCAGCAGCTAAAGGCAAGCTTTAAGCATCAGAGCCTCTCTCTTCTGGTTCTGTGCATGACATACTACGACTTAGACTCGATAACTCCATTTGTGCCTGCCTGTGCATTGGCTTCCCTTGGCTTCTCCACCTGTAGAGGTTTCCAAAAGGGAGTTAAGCTCCGAGGACATCAATAGCGAGGCTGTTTCCAAGTGCCAGGATCGTGCATCATCCAGGATAGGGACCTCTCCTGGGCCCTGTGGACTTTCAGGATGAGGGTTAACTCCTGTGGCCCTGAATGCGCAGTGGGGATCGGCCCTTGGAGTGTGAGTTGGACAGGTCACCATGGCAGGAGGTGACCACTGTGAAAAAGGACTCTGTGACAATAACCAGCCATAGGTAGTTGTAATGTTAAGAAAGGGACCATCTTATTATTGTCACTTTGCGACAAATACTACCACAATTCATTACTTTCCATCAGTGCCTCATCCTATGGAGGAATCACCACTGCCCATCTACATTGAGGAGGGGACAGAAGTCCCGATTGGTGAGTGCAGTCGGGATGGGATATTTCGAAGGGGGGGGTAATAATGGTACATAACGGGTTTATATTCCTCACGGTTGTGTATACCCATTTGTCTTTCTTTGAAAACCCTAAGACTTGTTGCAAATGTTTTGCTTTTTTATTTTGTTTTGAAATGGTAGTGTCCTTTAGTGCTCCTGAAGCTGGTTATATACTGCTAGTGTTGGTTTCAGCTAATCATAGACAAAATACGTAATTTAAGCAGCAACTTTGAAAGCATGCATGCAGGATCTCTTAACACAGGGCTGGAGAAGACTGTGAGTATCAGTAAAATAAGAAATACAGGTAGTTCCCCTTCACCTCACTTTTGAGACTCAGAAAAATCTACCAGTTGGGTCAGTTTTTGTCATGCTGACACTGCCCTACCTGGCACCCAGCAGACCCAGGGTGCAGACACCACCACCACCCTGCAGACCCCAGCAGGGTTGCTGGTAGCTGAGTTACACATCAGAGTGCTATTCGCCTCATTTCTGAGCTCTGGTGCTGGCGTATTACTGCTATGTGGATATATAGCTCTATTTTTTCTTTTTCTTTTTTTCCTAAGAGGAGCAGTCTGTCAGGCCATAAAGAAAGACCACTAAGTTTGTCTGTGGTGATTTCTTTGGATTTTAGAAGGCCGTGACCACTTCCCAGAGCCCCTTATTCAACCCGTTCTTGGATGCAGACAGTAAGTGTGCCTTGGCTACC
Organism: Crypturellus undulatus; assembly: GCA_013389825.1. Classification (NCBI taxonomy): domain Eukaryota; kingdom Metazoa; phylum Chordata; class Aves; order Tinamiformes; family Tinamidae; genus Crypturellus; species Crypturellus undulatus. The sequence continues at coordinate 97,476 of VWPW01018103.1, forward strand.
ATGGTTAGGGTCTGGGCTGTTCAGCAGATGTGTTTCTTCAAATAACTTATTCTTACTCCATATCCTGGATTTCTCCATCCTTAAATTCAAGGAATTACTCCTTGTCCTATCATCTTTTGAGCTAGATTAATTATCTGCCTCTGCACATAGTTCCTTGAAGGTATTTATAGCTGGATCTCAGCCCAGGAGTCTTCTTGTTTCTAGACCATATTAATTTAGCTCCCTTACTCTCTCCTTAGATCATTTTTATTGCCCTTATTTATATTTCCTTCATTTTTTTTTGTTCCCTATCTGACCTGGGGAGACCTGAACAGCTTATGTTGTTTCCACTGTAGTTGTTTTAACATAGCCTTATGCCTCAACTTTCCATATGATCCCCTGTTATATACTCACCCCAGAATAGCTGGGCTTTTCTCCCTTCTCCCACATCTCTCTCTAGCATCACACAGAAAAACTATTGCTTTGCTCCTCGCAATCACCTCTAGGTCTTTCTTGAATTCACAGCTTTGCAGCTAGCAGCTCCTCAAGAGGTGCCAGTGCTCTCCTTAGATGTAGGGCTTTATCCTTCCTAACACAGAATCCTATCCCAATAAATGCCACTTGCTTATTACACTTAAGAATAGCTTAAAACTGTATGTCTACATATTTATTTTAATGCCCCAAGATCTTATCCTGATGTTCACATAGAAGCTATTATACCAAAAAGCACTTGCCATTTTATATTTTGGTCCTGTTGCTGCTGTCTTCTGCATATTGCTCCAGAGCCCTTGCCCAGCTCCATCATTCTTGTTTGCCTACTGTCTCTCTGTTTGCCTCACTCTGGTTATAAAAGTTCATAATACAAAATATGGCAACTTTAGCCTTTTCCTTTTCTTCATTTTTTGCCTTTTCTTGTTATACAGTTAGGATATTGTTGCTGTATTCCTGGTATGTATGGTACGATGTTGTCTTTCTCAAAGCACAGATATATTTTCCTCACCTCTTTTGGGTTTTGATCAGCTAACAACAGAATGATGCCAGTTTCCTCTTGCAGGGCCATTTAATCTAAGGTCTCTCGTAGATCCTTGTATTTTTCATCCTGTCTTTTCCACTGCATTGGGGAAACCTGGGCTGCTGGGCATGGTGCTATCTGCACTGCGAATAAAACTATGGGTTGATGCATCATAAAACCTACTAAACAAAAGGACTGTGAGTGAAAAACTTGTTAGAGGATGTTTGTATGGTGCTGTCGTGAAGCAGGTTTCTTGGATCAGGCACTGAAATGCGGCAGTAGCTGTGAAGTGCCCAGACTGGGGCAGGGAAGGCAGAATGTTTATTTATTTTAAATAAATATTTGGACTGTTAATACAGCGAGCTGTAGTGGAGGGCAAATGAGTGCAAAAAGTAAATGATGCAGAGATGAGAGCAAACTGCAAGTTTTAAGTTTGGTATGTGAATGCCCAGAGGCAGGGGTCAAGGGTTTTATAATAGTTGAACGCAGTATAAATCATCAAGCTAGGAATTCAAAAATCAGATATGTCCCTGAGTCTCAGTTTTGCTCCTCTTTTCCATGCAGTTTATCCGACTGATCCAGATCCAGGGTTTCCTTCTGCACCCATTTAGAACAGGAATGGAAAGAAATCCTTTCCTGAGTGTAGATTGGGAGAAGACTAACGCACAGTGAAGTTGTTAAAATAACTCAGCACAATCACCATTTACTTACCAAAGATTGCCTAGAAAACCTAAATTATTTCCTCATCTGAAATACGTTTTGGATAGTATATGGAGCTCATACTGTTTTATCCCCAGCCCGCCTGATGGTAAATTGCTTTGTAGCTTCTCTATTTATTGAAAAAAAAAAGAGAGGGAAATCAGCAGGTTCTTTCACAATCTAAGTTTAGCAACCCTAATTATTTCAAGCAATTTAAAAGGGAAGATGAATCTAGCTTGTTTATTACAGCTGCTTCATGAAAACAGCAGCTGCAAATAATGTGCTATAATGAAAATGTAGCTAACCCTGTCTTGAATTAACCAATAAAAGAACAAGGATATAAGATCTGGACAAAGGGCATGTTCCCTCCTAAGGAGGGAGGAGCTCTCAGTTGAGGAGGAGATGGTTATTTCCTAAATACTGTTTTTCTGTCCTCGGGTGAAGTGAAGCATTGCTGCATAGATGAGTAAGACTGGAGAAAGATCTGGACTCTACTTGGGTTTTATGTGATTTTGCACTTTCTGAAGTACATTCCTAGAGGAAGGTAGGTGAGCTAAATGCAAATAAACATGTTAATAAATCAAAGAGATTTAAGGAAAAAAAAAAAAAAAGAGGGAAAGTAGGAAAGATGAAAGGAATAATTTGTGAGCAGTAGCAAATAATCTACAGAAGAACAATAAAAGAGCATAGGTCAGACTGTGGCCGTCTTTGTTCAGGCACAATTTCAAGCAACTTCCACACAATTAAACACTTCAGGAGATTCAAGGTGAGAAAATAAGCAGAACAGGCCATTATTCACTGTTATCATTTATGCTGAAATCCTGGCCATATTCCCCAGTCGCCATTTGGAACCTGTTGTGTTCAGCACTGAAAAAACCACCTGAGGCCACACAGTCCAAATTCACATTTTATAAAGCAAAAACCCAGGAACAAAATATTTGTGCTGGCAAACATTTTATTTGGGCCATACAGAACATGACAGAGGGAATAATTGCCTCCTTAGGGATCAAGGAGCAATAGAGCTGTAGGTTCAGGTGTTTGTTTATGTTATTCCTTCCAAGTCACATTTTGAGATATTAATGTTGTTTAATATCACCTGCCAAATTAGCTGCAATGAAGTACAAATTCAGGAGGTAATTCTCAGCTGATTTATACCTGTGTAGCTTTGTTGGTTTCAGTACATTACAATTGCTTTAGTGTTGTGTAAGTGGGATCAAAACCAGACTCCCATTTACATGATAGGTGCAAAAATGTGTCTTGCAAGCCCTTATTCAGAAATCAATCCTGCCGACCTTCAAATCTTTGACATTTCTGCAAGAGCTATTGCTTAGGCAGTATCCCATTTGCCCATTTCTGATCTTACTGGTCCATTTTTGCTGATAAATAACAGTGGGCTTATTTCAGATGTATACCAGGGTATGTGGACCCCTGAATCGCATTATCTCAATGTGACAGAAGGCTGCACTGCCCCTCGGAAGCTCTTGGTGGTCCCAGCTGGTCGTGGTGTAGCCCAGGCTCATTTGAGTAGTCTCCATTATAGACGAAGAATTTTCTTGTAATCGTGCTCAGTTTCTTCCACCTCTGCTTGATCCCTACTTTCAAGCATCTCTAGTGTCTCATTAATTATAAAAACTTTCCTGGATTTCTAGGCTATTCCTGCCTTTGGGCAGACTTACTGAAAAGCAGATGCTTATTTTTTTCTTCCTTGAAGTGACAGAGCTGTTTGGTAAGCAGTAGGCACAGGGAATACACCTTCCCCAGACAAGCAGGGGCATTTCAGACCTTGTGGAGAACCAGCTCTGTGTCCCCAAGGACGTTGCCTTCTCTCTTAAGGGAAGAAAACCATTTCTGTCATCCACATTTCAGGAGTTGCTCTTTCATGGGGGTGTTGGCACGCAGAAAGCTCGATTTTGCCAGGTTCTGAGTGCCTGCTGCAAGGTATTGAGTGCCCTCCTGTCCTTTGCAGCCAAAAAGGAGTTGATTGCTCTTGGCATCAGGCAAATCTGGACCCAGAAGACCACAGGTAGTATTTACCAATTATTTATGTGCTTTTGCATGCCAGAGTTGTCTGAATTGATTTCCCTACAATGCAAGAGGATTGAGGCGTTAATGATACTTGCCTGCCACTAAACACATTTTTTATTTTTCGAAAATAATACAATAATAAGCATGACTTTTACTGCATTGCCACAGGGAGATTAAAAAAAAAAAAACTGCAGTCCAAATAACTATTAGCTCCTTAGAGCTATTGCAAGTGTGTGAGTTGTGTACCCTGAATGAGCACCATATGCCAATTTATTGTGGCACAGTGAATCACAGGACACATTGTGAAAGGCAGTAATTGCTTGGCATGCATTGTAACATTCATTTGGGTTTTTGTTTTTTTAAGGAATATATTTTTTGCTCTGACAATAAAATGAACATTGATTGATATGCCACCACCATAGACTGTTGCTCATTTTGAACTTAACCCGGAGCTTACTCACTTGTATCTCACCATACCCACCCCCTGTATCTTTTTCTTTGCAACTGCTCGTGTTGCATGTGTGCAGTATCAGAATATCAAGCTTGAGCTTGCCATTCAGTATTGTCTTTTGTTTTAATCCTCTTCTCCCCTTTCCTCCTTGTATTCTTTCTTGGTGTGATAGGAAAAACTGGATTGCATAGGAGAAAAAAAAATGTGGTGGAGCATTGGGATGGGTTGCTCAAAGGGGCTGTGTAGCCTTCTATCCTGGGGATTTTTAGATCTTGACCAGGCAAGGCCCTGAGCAACCTGCTTTGAGCAGAAGGATGGATTATATTGACTTCTAGAGGACCCGGAGGACCTAAATTAGTCAAGATTCTGCTTAGCACCTTGTTCCGATTCTATTATGACCCATGGTGATGGGCAAATGATTAGCTCCTCATTCCCCATTGAGTCCAACCTCGTTCATACCTGCATGAAACAGGAGTGATCTCCCTAGGGCTGGTGAAGTTACGATGTTTTACTTGAAAATCCAAATGCAAATGGTGACCTCAGATGGAATTAGTAGGTGACATTTGTGTGTGTCAAAAATTCATTATAATTTCAACCACCAGCTTCAGGAATACTACAATTTCACTTGAGATCTCAAAAAAACCTTCTTTAAATGCCAAGTGAAATTACCAGTTGAAGAGTTTTATGCATAATTATGCTAGCACAATAAATATTTAAGAATGAGAATTCACGTGTTACCTTTTCAGTTGCAAATCCTGTTCTGCAGCAGCACTGCCTCAAGTAGTCTTGACGAGAGCGTTAGCGTATTGAGGGTTTCAGCTCGTCGCCAGCTGCCCCTGCACGGCAGTTCTGTGCCGGTTTCTTCCTGTGTAACCACGTGAGGGCTTTAATCCTGCGCAGAGCATCTGCTTCCCAGCTGAACACCTTCCCCGTCCCGCAGCCGCGTGCCAAAGAGCCCTGGGCATGCAGAGGGGTGTATGGGAGCCCTGCAGGGTAGCAAATTTTCATCGACTGATCAATGTGCTTGCAAAAATCCCTTTTTTCCGGCATATTTCATTTTAAGTGTGCCTGAAAAAATGAAAGCCACTCCCAGATTCAGTCTAGGGAATTTTCAGTGACAATCTAGCTATTATCAAATAATGTACAGAAACCTCCCATTGTTAGCAAGAATAAAAATGAGGAAATAATTTTGTAGGGTTGCACTTTCTGGAATAATAACCATTTCAGCTCTCTCCCCTGGTACAGATCCTCCTTCCACGATGTAGTGGGTGGCTCTTCCAAATCCAAGAAGGGTCTCGTGCTGTGGGGAAGCAATATACAGTAGTAGCAGAAGATACTGTTACTTACTCAGTAGAGCTGAGGATTGCTTGTGCAGGGCACAAACTATTGATTAGAAGTCAAATTCAATGGAGAGGATAACATTCAAATTAGGAATATAAAGCAAAAATATCTAACCTTGAGTCACCTGGCACTCCAGCCCTAGCATCCTATGAGGTGTTTCCTGAGCCGTTGTATGCCTGTCAGACACTAAAAAGGATCCATAAATATAAAGCAAAAAAAAAATATATATATATATAGAGAGAGAGATAGATAGATAGCTTTTTGCCATTAGTTTACATATGGAGTGTTTTTATGGCTAGCTCAGCTCTTTGTCACGTCCCCAGTGTTTATGAAGGGACTGCAAACAACTCCCCACCTGTCTCTAATTACCTCTTTTGCACACACACATGCACAAAAAAAACCCAACAATTGTAGGCATGTTGAAAACAGCTTTTTAGACATTAAAGGTTAATGTGTTGCATTAGGACCTGGGGTAAGCATGTGCTCTTAGATGAAGTCAGGCTAAGAAAGAATTTGGTCTCAGCTGCTCGGTTTTGTGAACTTGGCCTCTGAACTGGTGGAGTCAGTTCAGTTGACAGTAGTCAGGTGGGACTATAAAAACAACCTTCAGTGAAAGCCACCAGCTGATGTTTGTTTGGAGAGATAGGAGATAGATAGAGACATCTCCTCAAGCTGTCCCTATTTTGTCCTGTTCTACCTGGGGATCTTGCTTGCAAAAACCAGCAGCAAAGCGAGGGGCTGTAACCCATGGCAGGGAGGCACCGTGGTGTAAAGGCAGGACTGCAGAAATCCTTTGCTTGTAGTGGCATGTGCCTGGGCTCCTGGTCCTACCAAATCCCTTCGGAGTCAGCAATTCCCATGGAGATTTCGGTGGTGTTTGTCACTGGTGTGTGGGACGGGGCTTCGGGCACGCAGCTTTCCTCGGAGAAGTGACGTTGCTGTTCTAGCACTTTGTGCCCTCCTTATCTCCTGACATAAAAATGAGCACTCATCTCCACATATGCCAGCCCCTGTCAAAGGTCTGTGGCTAAGGAGAATGGAAAATACCCCTCTGAGGAGATTAAGCTGAATCACGTGAGGTTCAGGCACTAATAGGTTTAGCGCTTGATGCAAAAGGGCTCAGCTCCAGATCCGGCCTTCCAAACAGACATGGAATGATCGAAAAGTTGTGAGGAGGTGGTTTGTTGGTGGTGGTTTTTGTTTTGTTTTCTGGATCGAATAATGCCCAGCCAGTGACTTATAGGAAACTATGGTGCTCAGAAAGGACCTCCTTGCCCAGGGCCTCGAGTGCGCTGCGGTGTGGGATGTGCAGCCGCGTCCTGGGGACGGCGCAGCAAATTAAGCAGCAAATACCAGTGCGCAGCCTCGCAGGCTGCACAGGAACACGTAAACACCACAGCACCTTCACAGCTGGGCCTCCTTCCTTCGTTTTTGTGGTGCAAGTTTGCAGGGACGGGTTCTGCAAGGCTCTGCTGTCTCGGCGAGCTCGGCTCTGCCGCTTCTCCTTTTCGCTCGTCCTCTGTAGACATCCCCCATGTTCCGTTTTGCTCTGCCTCACAGTAATTTCTGATTCACTTCCTGTGTGAAATTTGATAATGTTCAAAGTTTCTGTTCCCTTTCCTTTTTTTTTTAAAGGAAGAAAACAACAGCAGTAAATTAAAGCTCAAGAGTGCTTATAGGATCTCTTATGGTTCAAGGCCTGGGTGCAGTGGTACCTGAGACTGATTTCAGTATTTCGTATTTTCACTGCTAACTGCTGCTAGCATGGAGAGGAAGTCAAGACTGAAATAAAAAGGAGCTAATCGAGGGGCGTTGGAGTTCTTGGCATTAGCTCCAGGTTTTGCATCCCTAACTTTGTAGTCTCCTGGTGGGCACTTGCCCGTTGGCTTGTGCACATTTTGGCGGTTTTGTACCCAAATTGCTGTGCTGCAAAGCCTGTTGTTCCATTAATGATGCGTGCTGGATAATCCTGACCTTTCAGGTGCTGTGCAGACAGGATAGAGGAGCATGGAAAGAGGATTATTTCCTTGGGCTGGTGGTGTTGCAATTTAGGTTTATGAGAATAATGGACTTGAGGTCGGGATATCTTCTCATTGCAAATGCAGAGGGATCCAGCTACCTGGTCGCAACGGAGAGGTCCACCTGGCACAGCACTGTCTCTTAGCTGTATTCAAACCTGAAAACCTGATTACTACGTGGCGTGTTGAAACACCTGCCACAGGTGGGGTGGAAATCTGTCCGCGGATATTGTTCAAAATTGAGATGGATGGAGAGAGAAAACAAAAACATAACTCTGTCTGTGTAATTGAGGTGGCCTAGCTAGATATGGCAACAGGCTGGGTACAAAGCTGACTGAAGTCAGTAGTGTGTACCGAAAACCCAGCTTGTTTTCTCCAAAACATGTGATCTGATGCATATACGCAATTATTTCCTGTTTCGGAAACATACTGAAAAAAATGCATCAGTCTTCAACTAAGAAAAATCCCTAAACACTAGCCTTAGTGGACATCAGTGAATGTAGGGCTAGATTTTAAATTAGTTGCAAAAACAGGTTTTCCAAGAAAAAAGAAAATGAATTTATAAGGTGTATTGTGCCTTTGCTTCATCAAATGGCTACTTTATTGTTTTTCTTCCGTGTACTCAGGCTCTACATTGTTTTCATAACACCGAAATTGCAGTCAGATAGTTACATGCATTGTAAGTGCCTTGTAGATGTGTCAGATAGAATCAATACGTTATTAATCACGTGCAAAAAATTCAATAGGCACAGCACACAACACTGCCCCTTCGAGTTCATAAGCTTTACAGGTTTTAAGCTCTTTTTCTTTTCTTTCTTATCTTTTTTTTTCCTCCTCTTTTTTTTTCTTTTTTTTAAGCCAGGATCAGGAACATTCATAGACCATGATTTCTCATGTGATTTCTTAGTGGCAGCAGAACTGGCTTAGCTGACACTGAGACTTGTAACTCCACTGAACTGCAGACTTTTAGAATAAAAAGAAATTGTGCTGGAAGTTCGTATTTTTCCCTTTTGCAATGAGTGCAGTGGTAACACACAGGGAAAGCTTATTAGTGGGTGCTTATTTCCTATCTATTTCCACTCAGGGGCTGTTAGCTACCAACCCCAGGCATTGAATCAGGTCAGCAGCTTGGGTCCAGCCAAGACCAAGGAGAAAAGGTGATGCCCGCTGCAAGATTTCTGCAGGACAGAGTTGTAACTGGTGCAATGATGTGTGCCAGTCCTCTGCTAGGCTGCTGGATCCGTCTGTAACTAATTAATTTCTTTCACATAAATAGATATAGCCAAATTAGCAGAGTATTACTGGACTGCAGATTTTCTGCTGAAACCTGCCCAAAGATTCAGCATTTCATAGCTGTGAGCTGTGACCTGCTACCTCCTTGAGGCTCCATGAAAGAAAGTATAGGCATGGGAATACACCTTTTGTCCAGACCACAACAGATTAAAAAGCAATTGCATTAGGCCTTGGGCTTTCCTTTCATAATCTATTTCAGCTCTATAAAGGAAGGCATTTTGCTCCCAAAATATTCTCAGTAGCAAATTTTCCAGCAAAACTTAGGAGAGGTAAAAAAAAAAATGTAGTAGTGCAAGAAAAGGTGAAGAAACCATATGGGAGATGGCTGAAAAAAGAAGAAAAGATGGACAGAGATATTTTACTAAATGCATATACTCAAGAGAAAGAAATAAGCAAAAAGAGCATTTGAAACACCCATTAAAGACAAAGAGAATGGTAAGAATTATGATGAGCATGTATTAGAGGCATTTCTAAGGATAAGATTAAGAAAGGTAATATTTGCAATAAAAAGAGATATTATTTATTGGAAAGTATGGTAGATATATTTTATGATGAAACAAAAAGAGCTTGGAGATGAGTTAAGGGCAATAAATGAAGGAATGTGGTCTTTGGTGTCACCTCCGGGGCTGCCAAACAAAAAGAGGTTTTTTTCCTTCTGCAGATCAGGAAGACTTGCACTAAAGCCATAAGTTTGATCGGGCTGTTTATTTTAATCATGGATCGATTAGCTTAACCGCACTGCTCCGTGAGGGAAGGAAAGCTGTCAACATCGAGTGTTACAGGTTGCAAAGCTCCAAGTCGTCCTAGGAAATGAGCCAAACATAATAAACGCAGTTTTATTTGGGAGCAGATTCTACTACTGTTGAAATCGATAGCGTTTTTCCATTGCCCTCAATGACAGTTGAAGCTGATTGTTTGAAAGAGCAACTTTAATCCAACAGTTAGGGCTTCTAACTCTGAAATGTCCATGACTGTAATACACCTAAAAAGCCCAAAAATAAATTGCAGATACGTTAGCACATCTACAGAAGCTCAGTGTTATATAGCAGGATGACTTTGTTTTCCATGATAGACAATAAAAAGGGTAGAAAAATAGGAGTGATGACAATGCCTAAAGAGTCAATGGGTTTAAATAGGGTCATAAAAGTTAATTATAATGCGATAAACACACTGTCTTTCAAAAGCCATTGAGGCTGTAACGAAGGAGAATGTACTGAGAAGTTCAGGGTACACAACCAGCACAGATCAAAGTTAGTAGAAGACAGTCCTTGAGAGCAAACGTAGTGGGGGCACACATCTTGCTACAGAAATTGTCCATAAAATCAGTCATTCCTCAGGCTATAGACTCTCTGAACCTCTCTTTTGTATTTTTAGTGAAAAAAAAGAGGCTATAATTTTTTGGTTATCATTCTAGTCATAAATGCAGAACGCCGAATCCCTATTCACTGTTTATGCAGCCCCATGTTGACCAAATAAGAAGTTGCTCCTTTGCTGTGGTTCTTGATCTCGAGATGCAAGCTTGGGCTTGTTTTTTAGCGTGCACAGATACTCACAAAACCATATATGTGTGCATAGGAAACCTTTACTTTCTGTATATCCATCAGGGTTTTCTGCACTTCTGTTTTGAGGACTTGATTGGTAAAAATTTCTAAGGGAGGTAAAGGAGACCATGACGAAATGTCCTTGGGGCTCCAACTGGAAGGTGTTACTCTACACTGGTCGCCTCTCACTAGGCGGAAAGACGCATGGTGGCTATCGTTGCTGTAGTCCCAGAAGTCAAACTGTATTTTCAGATGCATAAGCCATGGGTTGTCTGTTAAAAAATGCCATGGTTCAGCTGGAACACGAGCTATTTCCCCCTTGACCTTCCACCATCTATATCTCTCCTCGCTGATCCCTCTGCCCTGTGCCTCTCCTTTCCCTTAACCCTCATTCTTTGCACATTATGAAGGTTACTCCTCAACGCCAGTATTTTCCAACGGGCATGGGTTATCCAAGGCACAGGTGGCATGTGCAAAGACCCAACAGTTGTAGCATAGGAAGGCCCACGAGGGCTGCACAGAACCCACTGTTTATGCCTAATCTTTTTTGGTATTTTGAGCTAATCAGTGGTGGGGGAGCACCAGGAGCACTGGGATCCTCGCAGGGGGATATTTCTCCGGCGGGATTTGGTGCACCTGACTGACAGGTGGCAGCGGGACAGACGCGGGATTCTTCTGCGGGAATAAAGGAGCTATTGACTGTAGCGGGGAAGGGGGAGCACGCGCTGGGGCAGCACAAAGCCACCGCGTTTGCTCCCGTGTTAGATTTTTTCCACATTTTGCTGGCATTGATTTGCCAATCGATAGCTTTGGCCTCTGTTAATTAGGGATTGCAGCAGCATCCGTGAGAGCCAAGCATGGCCCTGGTTCACGCTGGTCCTTTCTCCCCGTGCGTTCGGGGCCGGGTCTCGCCTGCATGCGCTCCCTGACAGGCCAGTGCCACCTTCCCTATATCCATATTAAGTCCGTCACATCACGATGGAGCTTCCCGGGGCCACCCGGAGCTTCCCGGAGGGGGACTCCGTTGGGCAGCCGTGTCTGTGGAAGCAGACACGTCTCGGGGAGGCCGCTTGGATCGCCTTGGCCAAGGCGGATGTAAGAGCATTTTCTTACAATATTTTTCCTCTGGGGAATGAGATGGACTTAGATCTCGGATACCATCCCCGCTAAGTGATACAGTAAAAATAACCTATTCTTCTCCGGTTCTGACCTGGGCGGCAACAACATATTGTTTCAGCATCTCTGTCAGCCCGTTTCCCTTAAGAGCCATTTTAACCTCACCCAGTGGGACATAACTGAAGGAAATGAAACTCCAACCCCATTAAGGAAAAAGACAATGCCTTGCACTAAACAAACTTGATTTTCTTGGCTTTTCTTCACCCAGGAGAATCGCCCGTACCCCCCACCCTCGCTGCCTTTGTAGGCAGTTCCTGTAATTGGGAATGGCTGGGTGGACACCAGTGGTTGGCAGCGAGGGGGGATAAGTCCTACATCCCTTGGACGTGACCCGGGCTCGGAGCGCAGTCCCAGGCGGCCGCTTAGTGACAATTCCTATGGGGTTGGCCGGCCGTACGTGCCTGCCAGCCACAGCTGCCGGCCCTCAAAACACAATTGAGGGTCTAGCAAGACTAGATAGGAGATGCATGGTGAGAATGGACCATCACACATTCTGTCCAGGCATTGCGTAGCTCCTATACCTTGCTCTGCTAAAGCTGGTGACTTGCCATGAAGTCAAGACTGTCCCTCTCCTGCCACCTCAAGAGCAAGTGTGGCCTTGAGAGCCATTTGCAGCCTAAGGGGGAGATGGAGATCCAGCTTCACACTCCAGCTGAGGTTGAAACAGAAATTACCCTGGGTAGCTAATTGATGTGGGGGGCTTGGGCGGAATTAGAGCTCTCTTTTTAAAGTGCAGCCACATGCAGCTGCAAATTTGGGAGCTGAAAAGGCACCACTTAGCACTGTGTGTGCGTGTAATTAGGACAAACCGCAGGGTGATCAGCTCGTCCCCAGCAGAGGCAGGATTTACCGAGCGCAGTAACCGGCTGGGCTTGCAGATTCTGGGTAGAGCTGAGTAACACCTAGGTCAAAGCAAATCCACAGGCAAGAAGATTAGAGCGAGATGTGAGCTGGAAAAAGTGTGTGTATATATATATATATACTCTATTGTAAGAGAAATAAATACCTAAAAATTGCAGTCCTGAATCCCTTCACCTTGGAGGTGCTGAGGTCTGTCGATCCTCCCAGTCTTTGGCATAAAGGTTCCCTAGGTGCCCAATGTTCCTTTTTTTCTGGGTATTTCCAGTATCAGTCATCAGAGGGAGTAGTTAAGCTCCTATTTCAGACCTTAATCCTATGGGGATCTATACATTTATATATCTCTGTGCCCTATTAAGCAGGTTTGCAGCAATCCCTGGAGTCCACCAAAAAATGGTCTGAAAAATGGAAGAGTGCCCTACCTGCTAGCCATGAGTCCTGCTCTCTTTCGCCCACCCTTTCTGTGTCTTCTGACAAGTATTTCAGTAACCTTTGTGAAGAGCAGTGTCCAGAAGAGGCGGTGAATGCTCTCCGTGCCGGTCCCAGAATAGCCTGTTGCCTGATGTGTGTGACACTCTCCTGCAAGATAAAGGACACAAGTAGCACAAACAGCCAAGGAAATTGAAATTAAGCTTTCTACATCCCACATTACTGATACAATGAGGACACTGGTCACCTTGTAGGTTGGGGGAAAAAGTATCTGCTTTTCTTTTTTATATCTTTTTTTCCTTCTTTCCCCTCCTAAGAAATGATTCCAGGTGTCGATGGAGGGTCATATCTGTTTGAAGGACCTGCAGTGAGATGCTAATGCCCTGAACAGGCTTCTGCGGATGCCTCTGCAAAGCACCTCCGTCTATATCCAGGCACCTCATTAGGAATTTGATTTCCTTATTGTGAATTAATTCTCTGAAGCAACAAGGGTCTGTTTTAGATCTGGCCTTGCCATAGTTATTCAGTCACTCTACTAGTTTAACAGCAGCCAGCAGGAGACATTTTAGAGGAGGGTACCTGTCCTTTTCTCATCCTCTACAGCAGATAGCGATGATCCACCATCCTATTTCCAGCTTTCTCCTTCTAGGAGCTCTCTCTGCTGTTGACTCCCAGGTATTGCAGCTATTCCTATCACCTCCATGCAGTGCCATTTTTTAAGCAAAAACAACAGAAACTCATCCTGCTGAGCACTGTGCAGATTAAAGATCCTTTTCAGATCGTACACAGCAATTGCTGTTGCAATAGCTGCTTTGCAAAGGCCAGCAACGTGTCACGGGGTCGAGCGTGGAGCTTGCCGAAATTTTAGCCTTCTGAATCTTTCCACAGTGGATGGAAAGATTTACGATACGGTGATGTGTATCTATCTCAGAAGCATGTTTGGATTAAAAACTTCCTGCAGAGCTAATGTCAACTCAGGTTTCAGGTCACCACCGCAGCTAAATCAGGTTAGAGATCAAAACGCAGCAAGCAGGTAGGAGGCTTGAGCTATCGAGGGGGATAATCTGAAGCATGATTTCATTTTATGACTGCACACGCACAGTAACATGTACAAGTAGGGCACGGTTGTGGTCTGGAATAAACTTGCTGGTTTGTTTGGTTCTGGTGAAAATTTTGCATGCTTTTCAGCATCAAAACACTGTGAAAATAACTGGTCAGATCCAGCTACAATCACTTGAGTAATGCGGGGAATGCATTTGCCTTGTATGCCTGAGTTTTGGTTAACAGTGAAAAATGGAAGTTGGTGCTCATTTGTTTTCATTAGGAAATCCTGGGTAAAAGGACACTTGTTAAATAGAGTAACTCAATTTAATATTGTTTTTATTCGATCTATGACTTCGTGCATTATAAATTTATCTAGACAAGTGTGGCTTAATTTACTTTTGGTTTTGCATCAGGTGACTCATGACACTGGATTTTTAATTAACTAAGGAACAATCGTTCTTGGAAACTGCAGCTGCATAGGGGTGTATAAGACAATAATTGAATATAGGGGGTTATTTTTGTCCCTTTATTGATGTCAAGGGAAAGCAATATAGTTATGGAAATGGAATCAGCTGAAAAGATTCCTTCAGTTTGTGCAAGTTGATTAGGACAAATGACTTTCCAGCTATGAGTGTATAGTTTTCTGAAGGCTTTATAATAATTCAGGGGAAGGAAATTGCAGGCAATAAATGAATCAGGGATGGTTCATCGGGAAGCCTCATCGGGAGGAGTGGGTTTTAGCAGAAAAAGGTGAGATTTACTGCTCTGACGTGTTTCACTTAAACTTTGGCAA
>VWPW01018106.1:0-19283 GCA_013389825.1 Crypturellus undulatus
GAGCTCTGCACAGGATGCCAAAACAACCCGCTCTTGCTCTACCACAAACCAGGCAAGTGCAGAGAAGACAAAGCATGAAACTGCCGAATGTCTCCATTTCCTTAGCAGTCTCGAGCATGTTGTGGTTTCAGTAGAAGAGCAGAGCTCTGAAAAATATAATCTGAATTCACAGAGGGGGTCAAAGGTAAACATCCTACCAGGGATTTTAAAGAAAAAGTCCAAATAAATTGGAAAATTGTGCTGGTCTGCTTGGGGTGCCCATGGCAGATGCTGTTCAATTTGGGCATCCTGACTCTAAAGAGGTGGAGAAGAGTTTGGAAACGTATGGGGTATTTACAGGAAAAAATAGTTGGAAGTACAGAGCACATCTACAAATGGAGACTTGAACAGACTGGGACTCGGACTCCCAAGAAGGACTTGGGGAGGCAGCGGTGACTGCACTGTAAATCCCAGACCTCATGGACAAGGCGGGCTCGCTATGTTCTCATTACCAGAGAATAGGTTTGTAGTAAGTAGAAGGAAGTACTTTTTCCATATAACTCATTTTTCAGTTGTGGACCTCATTACCACAGGATGTCGTGGAGGCCTGAAACATAAAGGAGATGAGATGATGGCATGGAGATCTGGCTATGAGGCACAACCTCTGGTTCAGGAAGCCCCTAAGCCAGTGATTGCCAGAAGCTGGAAGGGGTTGAGATGGGCTCAGGCTGCATTTGCTGCATTGTGGTTGTTTCCGTAAGCATCTTCTGCTGGCCACTGCAGGAGACTGCATCCTAGACGAGATGGACCTCTGGTCTGTGCCCGTTCCCTATAACCAACTTCCACCCACAGGTGGGTTTGTTAGCTCGTAGGTGGGTTATGCCGAGCTCTGCCTGCAGACACATGGTCCGGCCTTCAAAGGGGCTCACGCCTGCTGCTGTCACAGCAGTTTCCAAACCTGCTCCACAGCCCCCAGCTCAACCTCCTTTAATACGCAGCCTATCAGCACAGCAAATCTGCCACACGAAGTCCCCCTCAGCCCAAGCCTCCTTCAGATGGGTGGGAGAAGAGGTGGGATAGCAGCTAAGAAAGATGGGCAAGTTAACAAGCCTTTCCCTAGCCAACACAGCAGAGGGATTTGCATTTGTCTTTTTATAGAACATTTGAAAGAGATGGTCTCTCTTGGAACCCAAAGTAAGGAGATAAGCACGGTTTCCTAGTCATGGCCTTGCATACTTGGAGAATTGTCACATTTCACTTACACCTGTGAAGTGAAGCTTCTGCCTTACCCTGGAAAGCTTAGCTTGGCTTTCAGAAAAGCAAGCATCGTTCTTTGTGTCCCAATGTGGTTACAAAGAACGATATGGAGTAATATGGAGTGATAAGGCCTCCTTAACTCAGCCTACTTAAGTCTTCCATGATTATTCATCCCACTAAGAAAACTTTGAAGCAATTATTTTAAGATCACTCCAGAGAAAAAAGTTAAAATTTTGCCACTTGAGCTCATAGAAGATGAAATAATTTTTTTTTTTTTTTTTGCGCAAGATATTTGACTTATGTACTTTTTCATAAAGGTTTTGTAAAGTACCTTTTGAGGAGGTTGGCTGCATTCTTCACAGTTGCAGGAACAGGTTAGTGGTGTGAACGGTAAGAACTTATTGGCATCAGGAGGCATCAGAGAGCAGTGTGCAATCATTTGGGAAGCTACGTGCCTTTTGCAAACTCTGCAGAGTATCCTCAGATGTCCTGGGTTGCCACTTCGAGGTCTCTTCTTCCCACCCATCACAAGTTACAGAAGTGGATCACTATACGGTATGGCTAAAACTATTTGTAATATAGACATGGTCCTACGAATGCAGGCACTAGCCTACAGGGTGCCTGTGCTTTCTTGTCCCAGAACCACCACACACACTGTAAAAGGGAGATTTGTATAAATACATTCAGATTGTACTAGACTCATTCTCTACCAGGGAGAAGTTGGCCTATTAGACCAGGAAGCTTAATGGTACTTGTAGGAAAAGATAATTGCTTATGACATTTCACTTATAAACTTACGATTGTAATAAAAAAACAAATGACCTCGAAGGGCAAGAAACAACATATTCTTCCACTTTAAATCCCTATTATACTGAAAGAAAACATCTGTAAAAAGCAAAAGGAAAAATACATTATTTATAGCACCCATTCTTACGCACACAGTATTTCTATCAAAATGATGTACGTGGGAAGGATTAAATCCCTTCTCATTCCCAAGGTAAAGCAGCAAAGGCATAAAGGGTCACAAGTCTATTCTGTATTTCTGACTTGTCATAAAAGAGGTCTAAAGGCTGCCTAGAACAGGATGAGGTTGCAGCACTGCACAAAGCTAGAGATTCCTGCCAAGGATGACTCACTCGCTCCCTTCGCACTGCTGCTGAGAAGGGAGGAAAGAGAAAAAGCAAAGCAAACCACTACCCTCCTCCCCAAAATAAATCTAACAGTGAGTTGTAACTGGCCTCCTTTCCATTAGCAGGCCTAGTTCCCAAAGGAGGTTCATTGGCTACTGTCAGACCACCGTGACTGAAAGCTCCTCTTCAGGCTCCTCTGGTTCCCTGGTAGGATGCTAAGAACCATGATAACCCACCAGCAATCGAGAGCAAGGGCAGTACATAGACATTTGGGGAGCTAAACTAACTATCCCTGGACAAGTTAATGCCATGCTACCATAACCCCTCATGGCCCAAACAGCCTAACATCCAGTGCTACAATGTCCTCTGCAAATTTCAAGGTAGCTTACTGAAATGCCTTTCAGCTTCCAGGTTGAGTTATTTTGCTGTATGAACTTTCCATCCAAGCACATTCTGATCTCAAGAGAACTAATTACCTGGTCTACTGAAAACAAAACAGACAACGGCAAGCGGCCAAAGGAATCAAGCTCACCACGTGTTTCAGGTTAGTACAGAACCTTAAAAGCGCACTGGAGCAGGAAAATGAACTCCGAACTGTGCGCTTGCCTTTTACTTACATTTCTCAGAAAATCTTTTAAGATCTCCTTCCAAGCACTCATAGGAGAGTAGGTTAAGTTTGGGCAATACCAGATTTCCTCGTGACGCTTCTTTTAACAGCTATATGCCAGAAAGTACCATTATGCTTAGCACATATGCAAACATCTGTAGCAGCAAGAACTTGGATGTGTATGGATTCAATATTTTATGCAAAGGAGTCAGAAGAAAACAAAGCTGGAAAATATGCAGCAGAAAAACCAGGGATAGATGCAAGCGTAAAAGCAACATAAAAATAAGATTGGTATAAAACATAGTTAACTATGTAAGTCAAAATTTAGATTTTGCTCACCCTACTCTCTTCTGATCATCTTCTGACACCTATATCTGTTTAGATAATTTGACCTGGTCACCACACGAAGGTAGTGTGAAATAATTCCTTTGTTTTGGTGCGTGAGTAGCACTATGAAGTGCAGCACTTACCCAGGCCAGTTAGCTAGAGGAATTCTGTCACGAAGGAGCAAGCAGGAATTCTGCTGCACAGGAATAGGTCTTTGACAGGTCTCTGATTATGCTCTGCTCAAAATACTTGGCCGTACAGTCTTGTGAGGGCCATATCGGCCATCTGAGAACACCCGCTAGAGTAACGTGCTGAGCCTCTTTGTTTAGCACATCGGATGATGAGTTAACTACAATATTAACATCAAATTATTACCCGCTGACTTTGCATACTATTTCAGTTATTTGAAGCAGAACCAATGCCTTCAAGCCTTGCAAGCCAGCCTCATTAAAATAAAAACCCTTTGTCATACAGCAGTAACACCCGCTACATTATTCATATTTATGCAAAAGCTCCACCATCCTTTCCCAGGTATTTGGAAGTGTGGCAGCTATCAAAAATTTCTTTCTGCTGGTACTCACAAGCACTCCAAACTGGGAGAGAAATCTTAAAAACAAACAAACAAAAAATCAACGTGTTTTCACATTTTTTATTATTTTTTTTAATCTTGACAGGGCCTTGAACGACTAGTGTTAATGCTATTGAAAATGGAGTAAGAGCCAGTAAAAGCTGAGAAGATAGCAAGAGCCAGTAGGTTTCTCTAAGGCACCACATAATTGATCTTGGGAATTTATTTTTGTTGTGCTGGTTCCTTGTCTTAGCTTTGAATTTCTCCACACCCATCAGCCTTTCTTCAAGGGCAGAAGCAGACAGGCATTTGAAATACAAATCAAAGACAGCAATAGAATTTGATCCTGGGAACTCAGAAACAGCTCTTATCAAGATAAAGCCAAGCTAATACTCCAAGGAAAATGATAATGCACTAAGTATATGAGGACTGGAATAAAAATTCTGTCTGCCAGGCTCTGAGATGCTGCTTTAGTAGTTGGCAGCTACTAGAAAAATTAAGCTTTCACATTCTATGCTACTTTCTGGAAGAGCTTACCTTTTACCACAGAAAACATTTCATAAGAGAACTCCATAAGTCACCATTAAGAACAAGGTACAGACACCAAACTGAAATGGGACCATGTCATATGACAAGTATAAGACCCAAATAGCTGCAAGAAGATTATTAAAAAAAAAAAAAAAAAAAAAAAATTAAAATCCAGCTCTGTTGGGGAAAGAATCTCAGAGCCCCTTCATGCTTGACACTACCCTCTTTCCATCCAAGGAAGCAAAATGACACTCCTAGACAAGCCACCACTCAACAGCTGGTATGAAAGTCACTTCAAAGAGAGCACGTGCCACACACCACCAATAACTACCAGCTAAAACCTGCCCTTGGAGCTCGCAAGAGGGGTAGGGCCAAGAGACTCGAGTGCTAGAGCAGCCCGTGCCTGTAGAGCACACGGGGACACTACGTCCACTCGGAGAGCAGCGCGAGCGAGCACAGGACAACGCTCCAATGCTAGCCCAGGAGGTACGGACAGTTGTACAGAAGCCCTGGGCTCTGGTTATCCATTATGGTTAGTGCGTATTCAAGTCATGACTTCCCCTTTTTGTTCATCTTGTCTCATCAGATCTTCAGGTACTTAGAAAACAGACACAATCTGAAGTATCTTACACACAATGAGGGAATCATTTTATTAGATTATGGAAGACAGCAGCATTACAGTACAAAAAGTTACAAGAGTAGCAGAAAAAAAGTGTTTTTGGTTTAAATACTTAGGATTATACTGGGGAACATGAGAAGGATAGTACCCTTTTCTAAACTAACTCCTAACCAGGTTATCAAAATAAGTTTTGAATATTTAGCACAAGTAAAAAAGTTACAACAAACATTATTATAAAATGCTTTAATAAATAGTTTTTTTTCTGAAAGTTTCTTTTTTAAGAACATGTCAAACAAAAGTGTACTAAAACAGAAGATCCTGCAAAGCAATTCCTGTGTTCATGTATAAAATAACTAGTTTCAAAACATTTATGTTTACATTGTTCATGGGCCAGAGTTTACGCTCTCAAATAAACATCTGCTCTTCTCACTGGTAGGGTTAACTAGGTGGATGTAATGTTATGCTTTTTCAGTAATTAAAATAAACTTGGTTTGCCCAGTTAATAGAAGTAATAAAGCCTTAAAAAAAAAAATCCCAAAAAACAAAACCCCTTAAGCCTTCCATCTTCCAATACAAATAATCATTTCTAATGAGGTACTCCCATCTTCTCAGCTTGCCAACCTTTTTTTTACATTTTTTTTTCTTTTTTTTTTTCTTTTTTTTCCTTTTTTCTTTTTTTCCTCTCTTTAGAGCAAAAGATGAATAAAGCACAACAGAAACAAGATTGAGGAAAATATTGTTCCCTTCATTAGGCCTGTATTTAAACGCAAAAAAGTAATACCACATGTAATTAACATATTCACAAAAGAAAAAACAATGCCTCGCTATGTTGGTACTGTACAGTAGATGCACCCGTTAAGTGTTCTTGAGATGGGCTGAATGTGGGGATAAACAAACATTTCTGGATCTATTTACACATAAGTGGTTATGTTCCTATGTAAATACAAATGACCAACAGATTCCTAACATTGATTGTATTAACATCATTTTCTAATCTGGACATAATACCAAAAAAAAGTCTTATAAACTGCCATAAAACCTCCTTTTCTGCAACATAAATTAAAAGGAATGACATGTAAAAAAAAGACCAAAATATTTAAGTTATTAAATCAAATATACAGAGTGATTCATTTAATATGTACATATTTACAAAAAAGCACTTTCACTATTAGAAAATAAACTGTGTCAGTTGGGGAACCTAGAGTTCTCACAATTTAACTATATTGATATGGCAGTCTTTGACAGTTGCTATAGAAAAAGTTTAATCTCAAGGCACTTGTCACATGCTTCAATACTGCAATTCTAAAGTAATTAAAACAGAAATAAAAAGGCCACTTTTAAACCACAGTTGAAGGATCTCTATAATTTTTTGTTCCTATTACAAAGTGTGTAAGGCAAATTTGGAAAGAATCTTACAGAAGCTACTAACGTAACAAGTGCAGTGAGCTGCCATTAATAGATTCAAAGTCAAGAAACAGCTTAAAGTTCACACAATTTCCTCAACCAGGAGGTTTTAAAGCCACCATTAAATTAGAGCAAGTAATAAAAAGAAATACATTCTGTAAACAGTGTACAGTCTTTTGTAATAAACTTTACACATATTGAAAATACAACCTCTCCTCTGCCACATAGCGAGTGTATTATAAGTAAACTTTACAAAAATAGCAACTATCAAAGATTACTCATTTTTTCATCTGACAGTCATTGAATAATTTATACAAGGCTAAAGAAACAAAATAAATTTTATTTATTATTATTTTTATTTAATTTTTTTACTCAAAATAAAGAAACTATGAACATTTGACTCCAGATATTTTTAGTCCTTGATGCAAAGTGGAGATGTCAATTTTTCCCCTCCCCATTAAGGGTAGGCGCAGTGTGCCCACCTTCCAAACACGGATTAGTCTCTACTGCCTTCAAAGTTTGATGCATTCACATTTTTTACAGATCTGTTGTCCATTTTGCCTATTTGATGGGATTTCTTTACTGGACTGCTCTCTGATGTGTCAGATGCCTTTGTCGGCAAAGGCTTTGCAAGTTTGTGAGAGAGGAATTTGTCCATTTCCTCATCTCTTTCCTCATCTTCATCCTCCTCTTCCTCATACTCTACATACTCCTCTACTGCATCACAAGTTCTTTTTTGAGGAGATATGAAGTTTTTGCATTCATAACGAATGTCTTTGTTACTATAAGATCTGTCTATAGGATTTCTTATGGGATTTAAAGGTGCCCACTGGTTATTGGCACCCTCTTCTCTAGGAGGACGGCTTCTTTCTCTCTCTTTTCTTCTCTTCCGAGTCCACCACACACAGATGATTATACAAGTCAGCCACACAATGCTGAACACCGCACAAAGAATTGGAACCAAATAATCTAGAGGATAAACAAACAAAATTCTTGTGTTAATGGAACTACATATATAGACTGGACAGTTGCAAGAGATGTAACCATATCTAAGTTAACCCTGAAAGGACTTTAGAAGAAAATACCTTTATTGCTACACACTTATCACCATATACTAGTTGTCTAGAAATGCTATTTACTATGCCAAGCTAACATTTTTCCTTTGTCATTAAGCAGTGAACTTGCTTTTAAGACATTTCCTGTTCAGTTAGAGATAGCAAAGAGTTAATTTTTCTTTTTTTTTTATTTTTTTTTAAAACAACCTGATCTACCACTTATCCATCAAGACATGTTAAAACAGACAAAAAACTGACAGGAGGGGCACTGTACATGCTTTAAAACAGAATTAATGTATTGGGAATCTTACCTGATGATGAATTCCCAACAACTATGGTCTCTACTTTGACCTCAGTTACTGCCAACATAACAGTGCTGTTTTGCCGCTTGGTGATTGCATTTACTATTGTATTAGCAGCATTCTGTATGAGACTATTGTCTTGTTCATCTTGATGCGGAACAAAAGACTGAAGGAGTGGAGGGAAAGAAAAAAAAAGAATTGCAAAGTGAAGTGATGGCAATAATCCTACTTTTTAAAACCAATTACATCTTAACTGTGCTCTGTAGGTTGGTTTTCTTGGTAGTCATCTATAAACAGCAGCCTAAAAGTTTACTGCAGCAATAGCATTCTGGTTCAGCCTACACTGTACAGAGTATCAGACTCGGTGGGCATCATGCCTACTTGCTAATGTGGTATACCTCAAATAAGAGGCAACTGACTTCCATGTTACTTGCACTACTGAGCTAAACTTAGTCATAGTTTGAAGCACTTCAAGACATGCAGATTACCTAGATACAAACTTGGACCATTAAGAGTCTGCTATATTTAAACCATACACTCTGCTCCTTGCATCATGGCTCAGCATGTTCTTTATGGTACTGGTAAGCAAACAGTGCAGCTTCTGCCTAGATAAACATTTTACCAAAATTCACATCTTGCTTGAAAAGTAAGCAATCCATAAGCACTGGTTGACTAGGCTATAAATACTTCCAAAAGCAATTTTTTTTTAAAGCTTCATAGGGGAACAGTTACTGTCACCTAACTGGAATCCTCTTCCACTTCCCACTTAGGCTTATGCATTTTTACTGAGTCTCCTAAAGCAACCATAGAGAAGGATTCATCGCAGCCAAACATTATGCTCATAAGATCCAATTCAACCACTGGCAGCCTTATCTCTATACAAAGAAAGTCAATAGCCCAGGATTTCGGATAGACAAACACTTTTGGATGCTTATCAGGATGAAATCAGTCTCTGAAGTGAGTTATCAGTAAGATAGTGATAGCCTTCAGTCAAACTCATAGTTCACAAAGCTACCTAGCAATTAAGAAATTCTGAGATCAAATTCTCATATTTGCAGCCAGAATGAAAAAGATTATTGTATCTACATTAAATACATGAAATTTTTAAACAACTTCCCATACTCAAAATAAACAGTTCTCTGCATGTATCAGTACAAATCTCATACTTACAATAGCAACTTCCACTGCATTCTCTGTGGAGTATGACAAATCACACAATATTATCAATGTTCTCTCCCTAGAAACAATTCTAGAAGCTGGTAAATATCGAATTTCAGAGCAAATAGTTTCTGTTGTAGTGCCCTGTTAGAAACAATGGAAATTGCATGACTTTAGTTCAAGTCAAAAATACTATCTAAAAGTACACAGCTTGAGAATTTTTGCTGCTACTGAAACCCGACAAAGATGACAAAAGTGAGGAAAAAAATGATGGAACCATGTGGGAGGGATTGGGTTTAAACAGCTGTATTAATACATATATCACTTTCAAATACATTCAAAAACTTCTTGAATGGATCTTGAACTATTAGAAATAATTCAATTCTAAGATTTGAAAAATCCATAATATTAAAAATAAACTTTATTTTTGCCCTGTCTTTTAGACATAGAGCATCTTACAGCAGAAGTCATAAATTTTGTAAGTTGCTGACACAACAAGGAGTTAAAAGTATTAATCTTCCATGCCTGTGCAGAGTATAGGGCTACATATATTGCCATACTTTGCTATTAACTTCTTTTCTCACCTGTGGAACTTTGTCTCCATTAAAAATTAAAGTAATTCTAGCACAGTCATTGTCCAAATACCCAGAATTAGGCAGACACTTGATATTGGCAGGCAGAGGTTCAGAGGCACTGCATTCTCCCCATTCAGTGCATGGTGGCTGGAAACATTTCATGTACTTCTCCTGGCATTCTTGACCCATGGGGCACTGGTTATTTGCATCCCAGTGTCTTTGTAACAGACAAGGTTTTTTTCCACACCACACCTAAAAATAAAGGAAAATATTGTTACAGTTAATTGCTTTTATGCATCAAATCAAAATATGCGATTCATGCTAAAGACTGATGATCAACTTTAGTCGATTGATGATCAATTTTAGTAGACATTTAGTAGAGTAGAGGTGCTCTTTTACAAAACGAGGACATTTACGTTGACAAAAAGGTAAACTGAGCACCTATTACCATGACACTGGTGAAGGGATACTGTCTGAAGGGCTTATAGATTCACCACACTTAACTGAGCTATCAAGAAGTTAAAACATCTATTTTAAGATAGTTATTTAGGCATCCAAGAAAAGCAAAAAAGAGAATCATCTCCATCATGATTCACATCCCTTAGATATTTATTTGGAGATGTGCTGAAGTTCCTTGCCACAGAATGCTGAAGATGTAAAGAGTGACACAGGAGATAAGGAGTGTCACCTCAAGCACATTCACTTCTAAGAGAAAATAGTATACCAATATCCCCAATTTATTGAGGTACAGCAAGCTTCCAAATACAACTCCATTTTATGATACACATCTGTAGATCTATAAACCAATATTAAAGTTTAGGAAAAATACACATTTCTTACAGCACCATTGTCAGTAGGAAAGCATATTTATTCTGTTAACCAGCATATTTAAGTGCATGACTTTCTTCTTTGCCTACAGGACACCTAGATTAAAGTGAGGATGGACAGTGAGATCTGGAGGTTCCTAAATTAGTGCTTCTAGTGAAGCATGTGTCAGATCACAGGGTGGGATAATACGTTATGCAGTGTTCATGTGGAAGCAACCACATCCCAGCTTTTGAGCAGAAGTGATTTTTGGTGTGACAAGCTGTATAGGTGTCACAAATCCTCTAAGAAATGCTGTGTACAAAAGCCACACTACAGCAGGAACTGAAAGGTCCAGAACACAATAAACTAATTTATTCAAGTTGTACTTAATGCTAGTCTCATGTTTTATAAATCACAACCACCAGTACATATGCCAAGCTGCATATACAAAGGTTGTAATTTGTCAATTCATAAGCCTTCTGAAAGACAAAGAGGCAAGTATTACTAACTGAAGAAAAAGTATTTTCTTCCTACATGTCCTTTACCTTGGAATTAGTGTTCCACAGAATTAGAAGCCCTAAAACTATAAAACAGTTAGAATGATTTATTTATCCTTTCAAGGGTCATTACTCCATTCTAGTTCATATTTACTTTTCAGCAAAAAGTGCCTCTCTGTCTCTAGACAACTTGTTCTAGAAGGTAGAGAGCAGAACATTAGCTTATGATTATAAAGACAATTCCATAAGTGTTTTCATAGGAAGTCACTGGACTTCACTTAAATAAAGGCAGTTTGGGGTGACCTATCAAAAAGTAGAGGGGGAAGAGAAGAAGTGTGTGCATGAAGAACTGTAAGCACATTTCAGAGAGAAGCTTTTAAGAAAAATCAGTCAAAATGACTACCTTGGTGCAGTCAATACGGCCATCCAAACAGTGGCAGTTGTTGCATTCTTGATCCCACCTGCTGCCATGAGGAAAGGTTATTCCCTTAAGCCAGCAAGGCTTTCCAATTCCAATCACTAGTGAAAAAAACATATGCAGACATTTCACCTTCAAGTTACTGAAACTACATGAACTTAGAAAACTGCATCTTACTACTCCTTACACAGATGACTACTACATATCAGCTTCATACTGGCTATCCCGTACCCAAATATTTTTGGCAAAAAGGTGATATAAAATACAGAAATACCTTCTTGGCATCTAGGACCAACTCTTCCAGGGGGACAAGTGCATCGGTATCCATTTATTTCATCTATACAAGTGGCACCATATCCACAAGGAGAAGACTGGCATTCATCAATATCTAGACAGAAAATAGATTAAACTCAATCGCAAAGATATAGAACAGTGTTTGTACCTACACATTTCCTGACATGCAGGAATGCTTAGGCTTTGCTGACATGCAGGAATGATTCACTTCTATTGCAATGCAATCCACTACAAGGAAGAGTATGATTTAATCTCCATTATAGATATTTCATGAAACTTCTCTTAATGAGTTTCAAATGGCAAGCAGATTCCATTTAGTGCATACAGGCCAAAAAAGGCAAGATAGCAATGTGCACTGAGATTACAGAATGGCTGAGGTTGGAAGGAATATCTGGAGATCATCTATTTCATGATGATATCTAGTCCAGATGCATACTGAGTTTTTTATTTTATCTTGGGGAAGTGGTCAATAGTAATTTATGTAACAGTGAATCAATACATGCAACAGAAAACAGCCTGCCAAGTAAGCGAGCCACAGACACTGTTTCCTTTCCAACCATAACTGTCCTCTTGCAAAACATCTTTCAAAAGGCTTCCCTCCATTGAAAACCAATACCCACACTGGTCCCTCAAAGAGAGACCTTATAAATGTTGATTCTTGGCTGATACAGAAAATTGGCTCATTTTCTGTGTTACATAATATTCTTTTTTTTTTTTTTTTTTTTTTTAAAGTGAATGTATTAAGCAGTAGTAGTGTAGTAGTGTGACTTATCTGAGAAGCCAGGGGAAAATACCACATGGATGTGGAAGAGCTTTTGGTTCTGTTCTATCACCCCTCAAAACCACTTTCAGATCAAATTTTATGCAAATTAAAAAAAAAAAAAAAAAGTATCCAAACTACTACAGGGTTTAATTTCATTTCTCCTCTTTCCAAGCTACATTGGTTTACCATACGTGATTATCTGTAACCACTGGTTCAATATCCAGAGATGACTAAACCAAAGCTACCACCTTAAGCACTATGGTCAACATCTGACTATTGACAAAGTTGAAGGACCAGGCCCAACAGCCCCAAGGCTATAAAATATCAGTCTGATCTACTAAGGTAGACAAGCTGTGTAAAAATAGAGTACATCATATTCAAGCATACAGGCTAATGTCCCATTACAGAAAAAAGGTGGAGGGAGGAAATTCCCCAAACAGAAGAAAATCCCAGACCCACCCAAACAAGTAAAATACCACAACTCCTCCACAATATTCAAATGCAATCTTACAATCCTTTTCCTGCTTCACAGTTTCTCTGTTCTTTAAGCTACTTGCAAGGTAGCTTGAGACCGGTTTTATAGCTTTGAAAGTTCTGCAGAGCGTTGTGAGCCCCTAAATAATGTGCCAGCACTACACTCCTGGATGTTCACTAATAATGCCTCAGTGGATTTCTATTTCTAACGTTACATGAAAAATCCAATGCAACAAGACATCTTTAACACAAAAAATGTTGCTCACCAGGAAATACCTAAAACATAACGAGCTGTTACGAAGGTAGCAACCCAGAACCTGCAACACTGTATGACTGATTCCAGCAAATGAGACTCAGAGTACAATTTAAATCAAATCATTTTAAGTTGCATTTCATGAAATGAAGAAAGGAGCAAACTAAGGTTCCATTATTTACAAGGTGAGAACCAATGCCTGAATATTCAGCTGAATTCTGCTTCATTATTTGGAATTCAGCTGACCTAACACATAAAGGGTCAAGGGGTGTTCTTTTTCCAGATTTTTTTTCCTGTGTATGTGTCAGAATGGTGGAACCTTTTAATTCTTTACCCATCCAGGTACTTACTAATCCTGCAGTCAGGACCAGCAAACCCAGGTGCACACTCACATCGAAACCAGTTCACACCATCAACACAGATGCCTCCATTGTAACTGTAAAAATAATAAACCTATCATTACAAAAACCTTTCTCAGGGTAGATTCACAAGTCTAAAGATAAGCAAAAACCATACGGGTCTCACAGCCTGTTCAAATGCAAATGTCTATTGTCCCTATTCAGGGTTACTTTCTCACTATTGAACAATACAGAATTTAAAAGTCCCTGATAATTCATAATACAGGTCTACTCAAAAAGACATCTGCATTGTTTCATTGATCTCCTCTAATTAAAGTTTTATTAATTAAATCTGCTGCTGCTGTTTAGAAGAATGATTTTTCTTCCTATCACAAGGCATACTGAGCATACTGTTAGATAAATAATATTGCTTAGTAAGTCACCTGTTAAAACAGTAACACCCTACAAAAATACATGTGTGGGGGGAAGGTGGGAAGTATATTGACAGAACTCAGGGAGATAAAGCAGCACTGTGCAGTACATATAAAGCAGAGATGAGGTTTTGCAATTTTTTGTTTTTTGAAATATATGAAATGATTGCATCAGAAGTCAGCAACATGGAAAGGTAAGTTAAATGTTTCCTTAATACATATATTATTATTTTTCCCTTCAGCCATAAATATAAGGCAGTATTTATAAATAGTATTTAAATGTATAAGCAGTATTTATTATATCTTTCAAAAATATTTTAAAAAGTTCTTCACAGATTAATATAAAAACATTCAATTGTCAAAGTAAGAGTTTTTAATTATTTCCTACATTTTTTCATTCAAAATCTCAATTGTACATTTTTGAAATATTATCCTGAGCCCAATTAATTGCATACTATAAGAACTCAGCACACAGTTCTGGCTTTACAACTATACTGTAAAATAATTCTTTATCTGTACATGTATTTGTACACTCAGGACTGTGGTCATCTGTGCTGTCAAAGAACAGCTAAAGTATGACTGAAGTAAAAACACATTTACATTTATTTTTCACAAAGGCTGACTTCAGTAGTTTCTAGGGTAGAATCAACTCTAATCTGTAATGGAAAATTGCTTTTACTCTGCTGTTTTTGTTTTCACAATATTTAGAGAACTGGAGTTCTTATGCTTACCATGGATGAGGATTGCAGTCATTGGTATCTGAAAGAAGAGGGGAAAAAAAAATGAACATGAACTACTGCAACTTGTCTCAGCATATTTGTATTCTACCATATAACATGTCTAATCCAACTCTAACATTATAAACAAAAGATTATTAATACAAAATAGATCACTCTCCTCCCTGCTTCCCCCCAGCTTCCTCTCATACATTTGCAGCAAAAGTTTGGTCAGAATTAAGAAACCAAAGACACACCTTAAATGTTACAAACAAAGCAACACACACATCTGTTTCATTTAAACAACTTATGTGTGTTCTGACATATCAACAAGATAGACTGAAATGCAGCATGGTCACAGCACTACAGAAATAAAGTATCAGCCGCAATGCCGGTTCAAACAGGTTCTAAAGCTTTTTTTAAAAGTTCACCATCTCTTTGACACGTCACAGAAGTGAATGGGTACATACACAGATTTCTTAAGCAAATCTTTCCCATTATAAAAACATCTGATTTAGTTGTTAATATTTACACTAGTATAGGCAGCTTTAAAATCAGATCATACATCAGTACAACAGTAATTTCTCAGCAAATTTACAGTAAAAATGCTAAAATAGAGATTTTCTACATGTTATTCCTTGAAGAAAAAAATTCAGGCTTTACTCCACCTAATCAATTCACTGTAGATGTCGAAGTAGATAACTACTATCCTCAGAGAAAACAGCTGCAAATGATAGAATACAAGCTACTGCTTTCCTTTCCACATACTTTTCATTACTAAATTTAATATGTTGAGCAAAACAATCCTCTCAAAAATGTGTTCCCAAAGATTATTTTTCAATAGGAAGCTGAAGGCTTATTTTGGCAAAGATTAGACAAAAAAAGACAATTTCTTCATTCATTAGACAAGCGTCATCTTCTTTACCTACCTCCCACCCAGAATGATTCAGATATTTTTGGCACGTGAACTCTATAAACTTGCTTTGTTTCAGTTAACTGCTCCAAGCCAGACACTCCTAATATCCCAGGGGAATGCAGGGGAAGAAAGGAGAAATGGCTTACTCTGTGTGCATGTGCGTCCTTCCCATCCTTCTTTGCAGATACAAGAAAAGGAATCTCCACTGCCAACACATGTTCCACCATTCATGCAAGGGTTTGGAAGGCAGCTGCTGTTTTTAGCTTTGATTTAAAACAAAGGGAAAAAAAAACAAACACAATTTCATCTGAAGAGGCCAATATCACTATCCCAAAGAGTGTTTGATTCAGCACCTTAATATTTACAGGGAAACTGAATCTTTTAGAATTAGGAAAATTGAAAGAATCTTTTAAAATCCAAGTTATGAGAGCCTCTCAAACTTTTATTATCATTTTCCTTCCCTCTCTCCCCCCCGCTCTCAACTTTTTATTTTTAAATAAGCCTCATGATTTAATCATTACCTATTTTTCTTCCACCTGATATATATTATTTTTTACACTAGTAGGGAGTTATACAGGTCATCATGCACACCACATAATAGGACAATGGCATTTAAAAATGTAGATTTTGATTAAAAGCTCTAATTATATCTTAAAGGGAAGAAAACCTGCATTGAGCTACATTCATCCAACATTTTGGTCTTAATGCAAATTTAATAACCATAAAAAAAAAAAAAAAAAAAATGTATCTTGCAGACTACAATCTTCAGTTAGTTCAGTCTCCAAAATAGCAGGGGTAACTCCCTGCAGCAGCATATAATCGTGTAGAAAGAACAACTTCTTCCTGTTAGCTTTGTTTTTCCTAGCTAAGCCTGTACCTACATTGCTCCCTTGGTCACAAAATTACCCATATTATGACCTTTAAAGCAAAGTTGAGGACTAATTTCCCTGAAAATTTTCATACATTGTGTCTATAGACAAGTACATAAGCTAGT
The DNA here is from genome assembly GCA_013389825.1 of Crypturellus undulatus. Taxonomy (NCBI): domain Eukaryota; kingdom Metazoa; phylum Chordata; class Aves; order Tinamiformes; family Tinamidae; genus Crypturellus; species Crypturellus undulatus. Next base: position 16,411 of record VWPW01018106.1, read on the forward strand.
GCAAGAGAATTTGCATTCTAAACCAGCCTTCAGAGATGCTCAAAGAAAGCCATGTAAGTCGAACAAGGAGAACAGTTTCCTAAAAACCAGTATCTAGTGTGAGGTGGAAAACCACCTGCCTGTTAGAGTTTTTGATGACTGATGACTCAGATATTCTTCTAGAGTGGAAGATGTTAAAAACTTCAGTCACCAGTCAACAGAAATGGTTTTGATCTAGCTAGAAAGAGGAGACAGGTTTACCCATCAACCAAATGCTTAAGCACTATATTTTAACTCCTCTCTTTGGTCCTATCTTTCTGTAGGCATCGCAGAAGCTTACCAATGTTGCAAGTACTTCCTATCCATTCTGGAGGACATGAACAGCGGAATGTGTCTCCATCATCATAGCAAGTCCCACCATTGCTGCAAGTATTTGCATCACACTGGTATTCACCTGCATATCACAACACAGCATAATTAAAACAGCAGGTCTAGACAAACAGAAATAAAAAATAAAACTATTTTATGTGATAAAATTGTTTTTAATTGAAAGACTTTATACTCGAATGACACAGCACTAGTTCTGTGTGTTGTATTACTATAAGTAAACCCAAACGATTGAAGTTAAATGTATCTCTTAAGACATTACCCCCCTCTAATTTGTTCAAAAACATTTATTTTAAAAATATTTGATTTTGCTGCTGGGAATCTGGAAGAGGTAATGAAAGTATGCTTATTTCTTTCACTGCAATTGTTTAAATTTCAGGAACCCTATCCTCATGAAGAGAAAGAAAACAAATCCTTGAGTAAACTTAAGATCAAAGTAAAAGAACACTTACGTGAATGACAAGTTTTGCCTTTCCAGTCATTCTTACACTCACAATAGAAGTCATTCACCAAATCAATGCATCGGCCACCATTGTGACATGGATTAGGAGAACAGTCATTGAAATCTAGAAAAAGAATTATTTGATTAAATGGTCTTGGCAAGGCTAGATCATGAAAGAGAATAAAATATTTATTTAAACTAAAGAGGAAAGAAAAACTGCATCGTGCTTAGAAAGATTGAATTCCAAATTATTAAAAGGCTACTGTATTCATATAAACAATGAAAAAGAAAAACTCAAATTTTTGAACAGTGGGAATTATGAAGGCTTTTCTAATAGTTGAATAAAAAAAATCATTCAGAAATCAGCAGCTAAATACCTACGTGAGCCAAAGCAGTTCAATTTTTCCTAACAAAAAACTATATTCTGAACTTCAGAGAAAGCTATTATTTGTCTTGAAGTAGGACCCACAAAATGTCCTTGAAAGGACCCTCAACCTAGGGCATCTACATGAGAGAGTATTTTGAGATATAAAGCAGGAGGGAGCCTCAACTAAGAATTACAGTCTGTATATAAAGCTATCTGAAAAAGCTTTATATAAAGCTTTTTATACACATATATAAAGCTTTATATACACATAGGAATTTTGTAACAGAGGCAGAGGATTCTTTTCACTTATGACAGAATTTTTAACAGGCAGAATACAAGTATTTCAGACTAAACTTAACCCAGATCACTAAGAAACCTCTTTGACAGTGAAGACTACCAAAGATTTGTCGTCTTTATTTCACATCTCATTTGGTATAAATCATGAGGGCAAAAAAATTATGAAGGCAAGTTTTTAATCAAGTGGCATCATTCAGAGTAGATCACATTAGTAAAACATCAACTGCAGTCTGCAAATGCAGACATAGCCTGGCAGTAAATCAGACTAATATACTACTATGACTTTACCAGGGCCTAAAGCCTCAAGCCAGGGTAGCAAGATTAAAAGTTTGCTCTCATTGAACCCAGAACACAAGGTGCTCTAACTCCCCATGACATTTATTGAATAAAACTTCAGACTTGCATTTTTTAACCAATGGATTAGACATTAAATTTATAATTTTTTGATAATGTAGAAGCATTTTAGCTTGAACTGAAAGACACCATATGTTGGCAAAAAAAAAAAAAAAGGGGCAACTGCTGGTATTTGTATTACTGGACCAGGCAAAAAAAATTTTTTTTCTCCCAAGAAATATACTGTACTATTGCAAACAATTAGAGTTTTNAAAAAGGAGCTTTTTATGTACATTAAATGCTAAAAGGTATGTAAACTTACAGTGATAAAAGAAATGCAATGCATCTTTCTAACAGAATCTGTCACTTTCATCTTTCCCCAGAACAATTTTTTTTTTCTCCCAAGAAATACCCTGTACTATTGCAAACAATTAGAGTTTTTTTCCTGTTCAAGTAATTGAGTCCTCTGGAGCTGCTGTCCAAAAACCTGGAAAATACTTTGGCAAGCACCGGGTAGAAGGTTCTTAAGGAACAGAGAAACACTGTGCTATTATCAGCCTCATTCCAACCACCATTAACTGCTGCAGCACAGGTGTCACCCTCAGCACAAAATGCTCAGCAGTACTCACTTGTGTCACACAACTCTCCTTCCCAGCCACTTGAGCAGAAACACCTGAATGAATCCACTTCATCAATGCATGTGCCACCATTCTTGCAAGGCTTCCCAAGACAATCATTGATATCTACAACAATAAAAAGGTCAGTGCAATTGCTCAAGGCTGTCTTCATCTATGCATGTGAGTTTTAGATTTAAGCCTCTAGGACCAACAATGCAAAGCTACACTACTTACACATACATAAGAACACTCATAACATTTTCAACATTGGTAGGGGTTTTAGGTGTATGCTTTCAATTTGTTTTTGTTATCAAAACAAACCAGAACATTAAATTTGTCTGAGGAAAATAGCCAATATTCAAAAGCATGTGAAACACATGCTCCTAAGTTATGCTGTCAACATCTTTGTTTTTTTTTTTAAAAAAAAAAAAAAAAAAAAAAAAAAAAAAAA
>VWPW01018111.1:0-11076 GCA_013389825.1 Crypturellus undulatus
GGCGAACGAAGCTCCCGGGGCTCCCGCAGGTAGCTCAGCGGGGCGGCACGCGCTGCTGGAGGAGCCCGGTCTCGTTTCAATTAGGACGAGAGCAGGGACTGTAGACTCGTACATACAGATTCTCTTATGTGTCCTGCTAGGATTGAAGTGACACGAAGCTGTCACCTCTGCCGGGTAGGACACTGCTCACCCACACACCCGCAGCTGAGGGAAGCACTGGGGTTGACTCTCAGCACCCAGATTTTTAGGAGATAACACGCTAACACGCACCCCTGCAGCTCCCAAACCCGACTGCTCCGCGCTGTCACATCAAAGCAGATCCACGATGGAAAGTTGTCGCAAGCTCTGTCTGGACCCGCACGCAGCTCCCGGGCTCCGAGAAGCAGCAGGAAGGGGCTGAGAGCACCACAAGGAATCGGGGAAGCTGCTGTGGAATTAAGACTTTCAAGTCACACTAGTGAAAAGAGATGCATGGAGCAGCCAACTCACCGGCCTTGGGAGTTCCCATGTGCAGCAGCACATTAGGACCAGTCGGAACACGGCAGCTTTATCCACCAGCACCAGAGCCCGGGGAAGCGGCGTGAGGGAAGCCAGCACTGCGCCCGCAGTGCCATTGAATGGGAAATTCCCCCTTTCCCTGTCATTTGCCCTCAGGGCAGGTGTAAGGAGCAGGAAGGAAGGGCAGGGAAGCCAGGCCCCAAGACAGAGCTGATGCTGTGCAGGAGAAGCAGGGTGAGAGGGTGCTAGGTGCTTCTGCTTCTCTATGTATCACTGATAATTGAAATTGGCTCTAAAGTAGCAAGTTTTTGCAGAGTTTAATTTGCATTTTTTATTAATGTGTGGCTTCAGCCACATTTACTGCACTTGAGATCGGGACCAAGCGCTGGAGCGCTGTGGAAGATTGTTGCTCTTAGGGCCCTGATGACTCAGACTTGCAAACTCACAGCTTTTACTGGAACATTTGGGATAATGGTAATCAAATAGCTTGGAGCCCTCTCCACAGGCTTGCTAGGAAAAGAGAGTCTGCTTCTCGCAAGAACAGAGCTGCAGCAGCGTGGAGTTTGCATTAGCAGAGCAGAGACTGGAGCAAGGCTGGAGGAAGAGCTGTCAGGACCCACTGCACTTGCAACTTCAATGCACTGAACACACTGCATGCCACAAAGGTGTACAAATAAAGTAAGGTTAAAGTCAAGAAAACCCCCAACAAACCAACCTCTCAATAAGGCCCCGCTTAGAAGAACACGAAAACAGACCAGTCACCCAGCTTGGTAATACAGATATCTATTTTATTAAAAAAGTTACAAACAGGTGGACTGTAGGGTTGTCTTACAAAATGACAAAAATGAAGTCTACTGGAAAGTTTTTTTTTTTTTTTTTACAAAGCATTATAGGTAATTGTTCCATTTTTGCACTTGTTATTCCAGATTTCATCTATCACTGATAAAGATACAGTACATTAGATACATGATGTTAGGTTACATTTTTATTTGTAGAGCCCTACTGCAGTGATTTGAACAACTCCTAAACAGATGCCCTATAAAGACAATATGTATTGCATTTATTATTAGCCTCTTATACTAATAAGCAACTTCACATGCAATCTATTGAGGAAGCCTAAAATAACTTTTGGTCCCTTTTTCCCCCCAAAGTGTGCTGAAGAAACCATCTCTCGTTTTCCCACTCCTGTCACTCTAAGCTAGTTCAAGTTTATTTTTTTTAAGGTTTTTTTATTTTTTTTTTTTGCGCTGAGGTCAATGGAAATGAACACTGGTTTGATAACTACCCATAGGAATGAACCACTGATTAATATTAACCAACTTCTTTCCCCCCTTAGACAAAGGAAAGCTAAAGATCTTTATGAATTACTTTTATTCCCTATTACTTCCTTACAATCTACGAAAAAGATCAACACCACTTAAAAACCTAGTTCAAATACAGGGTTTGGTTTAATTCTGATATTAAAGTGCAAACCTAAGTATTAGCCTCAGCCTGTTCATAAATTTGTACAAACAGGGGGGAAAACCAAAACAACAACAACAAAAAACACATCCAAAAAAATTGTTTCAAGTAACCCCACAGGAAAGTTAGATGTTTTGATACCCAAGCAGAAAACTTGGTGCTCTCTACGTTTCAGAATTCAAATTCACTCTTTATTTCCAGAGCCAGAATCTTTATTTCCGCTCAATACTGTAAAGTCAGCCTGAATTACTACCAATAAAACACATTAATGTTGAGATACTGTACCGGTGATCTTTTATTGTTTTCAATGCCATCATCCACAATACATTTAGTGAGTTTTCAACTGCTTAACCTCATATATCCATCACTGCTTTTACTAGAGCTTTTCTCAAAGTTATTTAGCTATTACAAGGAAAACAAAAATGTACATTTCTAGAAGCATGTTCAAATGACTAAAGCTGGGCTCCTAAAAACCTAGAACTTTGGTGCAGTAGGTGAGCTGCAGTTAAACTTCTGCAAAATAAAAGCACACATTTTAAACCACTGCTAGAAAAAGCTCTCATGTATGCAACATGTTAATAAAACTAAACAAAAAGATTTCATCTGTTCTTTGTACATTTTCATTCAGCTCTTTATACCTGTGTTATTGTTAAAATTTTCAAGTATTCAGAGAAAATATGTTGATCAGGTAAACAATATGGAAGGCAATGGCTGTTTAAAGCACACTTGCAGTTAGTATCACTGAAACCTGGTGCTTTCCCCTCATTACACCAACTTATCTCTAATATTAAACTTGTTTATTGGAAAAAAAAAATCTAAAAAAGCAATTTGTGACAGTGCAAGGAAAAAAATTAACAAATATTGCTTTAAAATATTATTCAGAAAGACAAATATTAGGAACTATAAAAGGTAAAGTGATCTTATTTGCATCAGATTTACACGTGCAGAGGTCCACTAGATGTCACTTAACGTGCCAGGCAAAGCTGAGCTAACTCTGATCAGGCAGACAGCCCATTTGGGAGGATACATTATCCCTTTTCAAAGGCAGAGAGAAGCTATTTGTAAACACGCAAGTTTAGAAACTCAGTAGAGGGAAAAGTGGGCTGCCACATTTCAATGCTACAATTGTCACTTGTGATTAAATGAGTTTAAGAAACCCACGACTGCAAGAAAAAAACAGAAAATCAGCTGGAGACTTTGCATCCCGTTCCAAGTAATCCCAGTTATCAAATCAGAGCAGTTACACGCTATCACAGCTGCATTTGCCAAGAAAAGGGATACTACATCCATACAACGGAGGTGTCTTCAGTATCTTTTCATGACACTGTCACACGTAAACAAAAAGTCTCAAAGAAGAATGACCATCTATATCGTAGGAGAAAAACTTGCAAATAGAAATAAGCACTGATGCGAGGTAATATACAGAAGTAACCATTTGTTTAAGGCTCAATTTATTCTCCATTAAAACTCTCTTCTTTTAAAAGGCATTGAGTAGGTAATACTGAGTTTAAGTATTTAATAAATACAAGTTCAGAAATTGATTAAAGAAATCAATTAAAATATTAAAAATGAACTCTTGCATATTAGCCATTATATGAACTTAGAAAGCTATAAAAGGACTGATAGGTAAAGAACAGATTTCTTAAACTTATGGTAAACATGCTAAGCATTCTGGTTAAGGTGTGTGGATCCTGGAGGCCACCAACCTTATGCACTTAGATGTATGGCAATGTGCTGTAATAGAGACAGGTTTACCAAGGCTCAGCTCTGCAACCTGGGCTGAAAGTTCTCCAAAGCAGCATCTGTGCAAGTTTCCTCTGAGTTTTATCTGCAATTTAAACAAAATAGCTAATGAAAGCCATATTCCAGGTACATTCAAAGTGAAATCAGCTTTACCCAGTGTGGAACAGCTAGCTTTCCCATAGAGAAGCATTATTGAAGCTTTTACACTAATTCTGGTAGTAAACAAGGCAAATAGGTAACAACCGGTTACAATGAACACCGTAAAAAGCAGTTTACTATCTCAAAGGGGTAACTGAAACAACTGAGAACAACTAGAGAATTTAAGTTCTCCTGCACCCTGGGCTTAGCACCAGTGCTAAGTGAAACACTACATCACTCGGGAAAATGAAAGTGTTCTGCACAATTTTTTTGGGAAAATGTAACTGAGCCAACTACCTGAAGACCTGAGCTTTTAAAACATTCAGATCCTCTAAATTAATATTAAAACACACACACTTTTATCAGATTTCACCTTAGCGGGGGCAGAACTGTACACACAAGCACACACACAAAAAGAAAAGCAGTTCCACCAACGTGACCAAAACATCTTTGTATTTCTGATAACTGGCTTGCATTTCATAAGATTATTTGTACAAATATCCTAAAAGTTTCAGTCCGAGTCTCAAGTCTGCAGAAACAGCCCTTTGTATGCATGTGCACATATTTCATTACAGCTTGATGTTTGGCTTCTCAGGACATTTGATGAGCATCTTCTCTATTCTGCAAGTCATTTCTTTGTGGCAGGACCCCGTGTTTCCTCTGATGCTGTTTCTTTTAAGCTTCTGACTTGCTCTCAGTTAATATCTGTTTACTAAGAACACTGGCACAGTCCAGAGGTCCTCTCCTCACCTAAGGATGGAAGAAAGCCCTACCTCTTGTATCAGCAAGAGCAGAGAGAGGTTTTGTTCACTCATTTGTTTCCTCCTGCCACAGACATCTAACGGTAATTTTCAGTAATTTTGGTGAAGTTTCTCCCCCACTGTTACAGGTCAATGCAGGTTTAGTAGTCCCTGGACTCTAAAACAATAACAATCAGTTGGCTTTTAATGGGAATGGCTTGGACCCACTTGACACATCCTGTATCCTCACCTGGAGACAAACCATTTATAGCAGGGCTGCTTATTCTGGCAGTTTAAAAATCAGTCGCTGTCACTGCAGGGTTTTAGGGCCTCTTCTAGTCTACAGAGAGTTACAGAACAAGTGATTTATCCTGAAACTCCATCCACACCCAAGCCCCAGAGCTGCGTGGGCAGAAAGGGACAGCAAAAACAGAGGAAGCAACTGCTGGTCTTCCTCCAAACAGCCTTTCAGGCGCCTGGGTGTAGCTTAGGGACTTCCCAGCTCAGAGTTTGCACTTTTCCATATAACTTGTCCTTACTCAATACCTGGTACTTTATATGGTAACTTTATATGGCTTGATTTGTCCACAAAATTCCTATTGTGTTCCCTTCTGAAGGAAGATGGAGCAGAGGGATAAGACAACCTTGAAGGATAAACATGTCTGTTCTACACAGCAGCACTGGCAGGATACTTTCACTGTGGAAACAGAGAGAGATGCTCTTCCCCCAGCACTTGTTAATGCCAGTTACTCACAAAGGGAAGGGACAGAAATCACCAATCAGCACTTTCTTACCCCAATATTAACACGTTCAGAAGTACAGAGCAGATTTGGAACAAGACTTAATACATCAGCCCAGAGATGATGCAGGTTATGAGCTACTCTCCTGCTGAGACTTCTCGAGAGCTACTGGAACCTGCAAGAGGGAGCAGCTGCCAGGAATCTCGGATGTCCAAGCGCAGGGAGATGGCAGGAGTGCAGCAGGCACAGGGAAAGTGCAGGGGTGGGGAGAAGAGGATGCAGCAAGAACACCTGTGCTTCAAAGCAACTACAGAACATACCGGTTAGCACATGGGAGCTAAAATCCATCCTTGTTTTCAGCCAAGAATATGGCTGGAGCCAATATTCTTCATTGCAAAAACATGAAGAAAGAACTTACACAACATCCTGCCTCATGGAAGGTCACACATTTGCTTTGCTTTCAGGGAGACTTTAGTGCTCAGTGTCCTGTGGTGGGGAGCTTTGAGAAGTCCAGGTTCTGAAGTGACTTAACTGCTCAGCCACAGCAGCCTTCCTCTGCCTTGAGAGGGCTCCAGAGCAGCCAGTTTTCAATACAGTTGTCAGAGGGGGTGATATATTAGTACCAAAAAATAACTCAGCAATACTTGCTAGTTAGAATGGACACTGAACTAGCCTTCAAAACTTGAAGGACTAGTGAGAATGGCTCCAGCACATATTCCATATCCCCAGCACTTGAGTTTCACTATTAGAACAGGGGAAACACAAACTATTTCTATATACTTCTTTCTGAGTTAACTGAGTCAAACCTAAAGCTAGTTCTGTGCACACAGAGGGCACAGGCCTTGGAAATGATGATGATGAAGAAATTGGGGCAGAACTGCAGCTGAAACCCATACCCTACACTCAGCCTTCCAGAAAGCTGCCTCCACTGTCCTTGTTTCACTTCACTAGGAAGGGCCCGGTGCAAGGCGAGATGCTGGAGAAGCAGCAGTCGTCCCTTTGGATCACAGATAAGCTGAATACTCATCCCTGCAGAGCTGACTACGACTATCAGAAGACACTATCAGTGGTTCTCCTACACTACAGCTATCAGACAGAAATTATCAGACAGCAAAGGCTTATCATCATGTTAATGAGATACTACACCCACTCAAGCAAAGAAAAGGACCAAATGGGAGCCAGGAAAACGTAAATATCCAAAAAGTGTAAGGCTGAAGTAAAAGGTAGATGGATGAGGCCCAGGAAGAACCTGGGGTATCGATAAGGAAGACGTCACAGCCTCAGTAAGAACTGAACCGAGTAGGAATCTGATCGGGAAAAGAGGGTTATTTGGCTTGGCACAGGTGAAAATGTTATGCTGGGCAGAGGCAGCACCCATACAAGCAAGGAATGATCCTGCTGCTGCAGCCATGGTGGGACAGTCTCCTGCAGGAGATGAGTCACCAGCGCCGGGGATCGCCACAACCTTTGGCACTGTAGCTGGAGCGCAGATACTCTTATCTGCGGGGCTGCCCCGAACTAGCTGAAACTTTGTGTTACTGTAAGTGATACTAACCCCGCAGCACTGAGCAGCAATTCCTTTGACTTACTCATTCCCGTAATCCTATAAAGCTCTGCAGGCAGTGGGGATTAGCGTACAAGGAAAAGCCCTTATTTAATTTTTCTCTGCTCCGACACAAGCAGTTTGCTTGCCTTTCAGCAAGCAAGGCCTTGAACTTACACACACCTCTTAGGAGCCCTTTCTCATTTCACAGCTTCTGGAGATAAAAATCTCATGTATTATCTTTAGTGTGACAGTGCGAGGGTCATGAATACTTAAGTTTTTTAAATAGTCACAAAGCACTTGAAAAAAACCTCAAAGAACAATTCTGGGACTTCACTCTGACCTTATACTCGAGACAAAAGTAGATACATAGTCCAAAGCTTCCAGTAACAACCTATTTTCCCTTTTGTCACCCAGACACAAAAACTCCCCGGATTCAAGGAGTAACTAACACGGCAGTCAAAGCCTAAGCCTCCATCAGCACTGCTGTTAAAAGGGACACTTCTCTGCTTTGAACTTCTGTGCTGAACTTCAACCTGGTGCTTGCTCTTATAGATCAGATCAAGTCGTTTGCTGTGGCAGAAGAGCCTGCAGAGGCCTGGAGGTCGCTGGCTCGGCTGCCTGCACAGCAGCCTATTCGCAGAACAGAGAGTCCCTTTCAGCAGCCAACGCTTGAGCCATGGTGAGAGCCCCCCAGCCCGGCCAGGAGAGCAGCACCAGGGGTTACAGAGCTGCCTCCCGGGCACGACAGTGTTGCCACTTGCAGAGGAGCAGCAGAGGCATTTGCACAAGCAGGTGACAGCCAAGTTATGGTGCCAAAAGGGAACTCGGTGCCTGCCCAGAACCAAGAGCAGCGAGCCTCAGAGGAAGCCTGAGCAGCCACTAAGGGGGAAGCTTCAAACCCCACTCGGAGCAGCCCGCTGCTGCCTCACCACACCTCTTATGAGTCACTGGGAAAGCGCAGCCATCGGAGCCGTTTTATCATGTGCTCTGTGCTCGGGAGTTTTCAGATGAAGAAAACTTTGCACATTTCCTGGACTGGTGCGTGTGGCTTCAAGCCACTCCCCGCAGCTCTGCGTGGGGCTCTCAGACTCACCCCACCGATAAGGCAGCAGCATCCTGAAGTGCATTCGGTTTCTGTACCACAGCGGCTTGCTTTAGTTTCAATAAGCTCAAAGTCTTCTCAGCACAGTCAGTGGGAAACTCTACACAACAATTACCTACTTTACTGCAAGATAATTCTCATTAACTTGGTATCTGAATTATTTTCAGCTGCAACTAGTGAAGAATCCTACTGCAACATCCTGACACATTATGAAGGATAAGATTATGTCAAATACAGCACTGTCAGCCAAAAACAGGTGCAGATGAGGTCACAGGCTCCATTGTGTTGTAAGATTACTACAGGCAAAGGCAATGTTCCCCAGCTAACCCTACCAGGGCAAAGCAAGACCATTTGACTCACATATTCCTTCACAATCAAATCCACAAACTCACATCTCTTTCAGGAGAAAGAATGCCAGATCAGACTGCTTAATTTCAGACTGTCTACTCCACTTTATCTGCTTACTTAAACAGCATGATTATGCACCTCAATTAGTTATGACTGTTCAACCAACCTGCTCTGTATGGCCATGACTGAGGTTTTTCTTAACTTTTCTCACTGGACGATGCAAGTTGTACAACACTGATCTTGTTTTTCAGGCAGGGAGGCATAGTTCATTTGTCGGACGATCTCAGCAAACAGTTCATCCACCATCGTTTTGCTCTTGGCCGATGTCTCCATGAAGGGACAGCCCCATTCCTGAGCCAGGGCTCTGCCTTCCGCGGACAAGACCTCCCTCTCCGACTCCAGATCCACTTTATTCCCCACCAGGATCAGAGGGACTTTCTCGTATCTCTTCACCCGGACAATCTGGTCCCTCATTGGCTTGATGTCCTGAGCAAACAATCCAGCTCGTTAGTATGCATAAATAATCACATGGAATTGCTAGAGCGACTACAAAAATCACATTTTAATAACCCTTGCGTGTAATTGAAAATATTTGATTTCTTAAACTCATACCCATGGATATCTAGATCTCAGAAGTCACTATCCCTCTTGAATAAAAGTATATTTTCATTTTACATGAATGCATATTTCATAAATAAATAAATAAATCTAGTTACTACCGTATTCTGAGACTTTTGGTTCAGCTAGACAAAGATACAGTATGACTCGTTTCAAATCAGACTGATATTTTAGTCAGAAATTTGTCTTAAAGCCAATGACGGCAGATTTGTAACATTTGTACCAATACCTGAATATTACCCAACCGTTTAGGAAGCCTCTGCTCAGCTTCCGGCTTGAGAAATCTAGCTGGCAGTCTCCTCGTTCTGGAATGCTTCAATTGATTCATTGTGAACACATTTAATCACATGTAAGCAAATTAGAAGATTTTATTACCTAAAGATGCATTTAGTCAAGTCTGAACTAACAGCGGGACTTTACAGTTTAAAGCCTGAGTCAACCTCCTCTGCACCTCTGAGTGTTTTAAGTTACTATCAGTAGGACTCAGGCCTAAGGATCCTTGCATAGCTCCCAGACAGAGCAAGTGTTTGAAGTTGGACTGTTAAAGAGCACCGTGGAGGGCAGTTTACACCTAAAAACCACGGAGTAAAGAGTCAGACAGGAATAATTAGATTTTAACAGGGTGGATTACTAGTTGCACGCCCATTCCTTGAATAATGGAGAACACTGTGGTCCCAAAATAAGTGAAAACGAGGGGAAAAAAGGAGCAAAAACACATCCCAGGGTTAGGGCTGTTGTTTTCCAAAGCAGCCTTTGCCTTGGCTGCTCTGAGGCCTCTCAGATAAAGCTCAGCCCCGGTGGGGGTGTGCGAGGCTCTGCCAAGCAGCTGGAAAACACCCAAAGCAGCAACGGGAGCCAGCGCAGAAGTTGCAAATCCCTGCGCTGCATGCGGCGCTGCTAAACCCAGTTATTCCCCACAAATAAAGGCCTCTTTCTAGAGGCAGCTTAAACCAGTTACTGCCTGGGAAATTTCTATTCCCCCCCTCCACCGCCGCCCCAATGAGTTTTCCTAACACAAATGAAATCCAGACCCCTAAATTACCCCCCGTGGCTGCTTGGCCTCTCCTGCCCAGCACCTACGCTGCGGAGGGAGGGTTTGCTCCGAAATACGGCGGTTTGGGGCACTGGAATAGGGCGGGGAGGGAGGAAACCAGGGCTTGCTCGAGTCTCACAGGAGAAGGGCACGTGCCCCTCTCTAAGAGCAACCCAAGGAACAGCTTTCTTGAGCAAATATATATATATAATAGATATAAAGGCAAATTTATATATATTATATACAATGTAATATATATATTATATATAATATAGAAAGGGAATGAAAGGGGAAGTGCGGGTTTCAATATGGAGCGGTTCCTTAACCAGAGGGGGTGCCGGGAGCGGGGCCGCGCGGCCTTCCCGGTACCTCCCCGCAGGGCCAGCGCCTTCCCGGGGGGAAAGGCGGCTCCTGGGAGCGCCCCGGGGGCGGCCTCTTCCCTCCGGGAAGCGGGAAGGGAGGAAAAAGGCGGCGGGGGAGGCGGGGGAGGAGAAGGGGGTCGGCCCGAGGCGCTACCTGGAAGCTCTGCTGGTTGACCAGGCTGTAGACGAGGATGAAGCCCTGCCCGTTCTTGATGTAGAGGTCGCGCATGGAGGCGAACTGCTCCGTGCCGGCCGTGTCGAGGATCTCGAGCACGGAGGGCGACGAGTCCACCTCGATCTCCTTGCGGTAGAAGTCCTCGATGGTCGGGTCGTACTTCTCGATGAAGGTGCCCGTCACGAACTGCACCGTGAGGGCCGACTTGCCCACGCCGCCCGAGCCCAGCACCACCACCTTGTACTCCCGCATGAGGANGCGGGCGCGCCCCGCCCCGCGCGCGCTTGGCCGGGGCACTTCCGGGAGGGGATTGAGGCGGGGGTGGAGGGGGACGATAAATAGCGGCGCACCGGATGGAGGCGGGGGAGAGGGTGCTGCGTCACTGCCCGCGGAAGCGCGGCCCGGGCGCAAAGGGGGCGGGCGCGCGCGCGCGGCGGACGGGTTTAGGTGTGGCACCGAGGCGCGGCTGGGGGACCGGTTTGGGTGTGGCACCGAGGCGCCGCGCTGCCCGCGGGCGCAGAGCGAGAGGGCGGGGCCGCGGCGGGAGCGCGCGGGGCTGTCCCGTGGGGCAC
>VWPW01018112.1:0-12304 GCA_013389825.1 Crypturellus undulatus
GCTCTCCGTGATGCAGAAAAGCAACGTGGAGCCGGCAGCAGCACATCCGAAAACACCCAAGACACCTGGATGCTGGCNCCAGCACATCCAAAAACACCCAAGACACCTGGATGCTGGCACGGATATCCCACAAGAAGCCCTGTTGCACCGGATAAATATCCTTACATAGGAGGTGTGGGACGGAGGAGTGTTATCCGAGCTCCTTGCGGCGTTATTCCATGCTCCAGCCGCTTGGCACAATAAACGGGAGCTTTGGTGAAGCTGTTTGGCCTCCTTGGAATTGTAGGTGGAAAAGAAGGACGTGGGGCTCGTGCACTGCTGGAAAAGAACCTGCAACCTGCAAAGATGCATCGCTCAGATGTTCCCATCAGGAATGTGGCTCCCAGCTTGGCTCCGTGTGCTTGTTCCCAAGTGCACCTTTCCCAATCCAGGATGATTCTTGCTTATTTTAAGGCCACGGCAGGTTTTGTGCCATCCTTTTCCCTCCTTCTCCCGACTCGGACTCCAGCAGACTGGAGATACCTTTCCCAGCACCTTTCCCCTTTTCCTGGCCGTCTTCTCCTGGCTCCGTGACGCTGCGTAAACCTCCGGGTTCACACTGGAGTTCCCGGGAAAGAGCTGCAATTCCTTAGGGCTAGGTGACTTCTCCACCAACCCTCCAGCCTTGGGTAATGGGCTCAATTAATGCCTTTCGGTAGGTTGGAGATGTAAATATTTAATCCCGTTGCGCCAGATTGAGTCACTTTGTGCCCACAGCAAAATCCAAGGAATTCTGCAAGTGGGAGTTAGGTTTTTCGGTTTCACCAATCCTGGGGACAAGGCGATAAGTTAAAATGTTTAATAAAACCATAGACCTGTGTGCTGTGTCACCAGGGACAGGACAAGCAGAGTCCATGAGGGTCCTTTGCATTCCTGGGCAGAAGATTGAGGAGAGGAATGAGACAACTTGGAGCTTTCCCTTGGGGACAGCCTGAGGATGGGGTGTTTTGGGACAATTTCCTATTGCAAAACCCTTATAATTTTACCCTTCAAGGCATTAGGATAAAAGTGACACCTCCTTACTCATCCCTTCCATCCTCTGCGTGCTTTGCAGCAATGGACTTTGCAGGCTTAAGTTTTATTTTGCATTCGTGGAATTCCTCTTCTGGGTCAGACTCTTGGGTTTGCTTTTCTTTTTGCCCCCAGTTTAATCCGAAATGTCTCCCCACAGATCCAGTTCGCCGACCAAAAGCAGGAGTTCAACAAGCGCCCGACCAAGATCGGCCGCCGCTCGCTCTCCCGCTCCATCTCGCAGTCGTCCACAGACAGCTACAGCTCAGGTTGGTGCCACTGCATCCTCCCACCATCTCCATCCCAAACCACAAGATTTTGGGACACACATTTTACTCCACAGTAGCTCCGAGACCTCCCCATTCTCTTTCACAGTGTCTTCCCTCTTGGAGGGAAGGCATGGGAAGAGGCTCGTTGCTTTTTTCTCATCCGTAGTCGGATGGAAAATTAAAAGGATTTCTTAAGCAGGATCTAGGTTTAAGCCAAGGTCTGTTATTCTTAAAATCTCCGAATTGTAACTACACTTTCTCCTGGGCTTCCTCCTCTCCTCTGCTTTCTCTTCCAGGCTCAGCAAAGTGTTGTCTCAGTCGTATCCGTGCTTGCAAATCCCTTTTCCTTTGCATTTCCCTTGCATTTCCTTTGCATTTCCACACATACGTGTCCCCCGTGTTCTTCCCGAGACCCAAAAGCCTGCAATCTGCTGATATCTGAAATGAAACTTCTAGGGAACGTCAGACTTTGCTGGTTTTACCTGTACTTACAGCAATTTCTGGAGAGGTTAGAAGGTTTAGTTACTGTTCTGTTTTGCTTTGCTTTTAATTTCAAGGATCTTTTGGGGCTTATTTATGAATAATATGAATTTTTGAAGTTTATTTATGGTTTTTTTTTTCTGGAGAAACTTAGTTTGCCCAGACTTCAGTGTGGTGGCACTCCAGAAAACCTCAAGCCCTGCTGTCCCCTGCAGTCACACAAGATGTACTGAGGTTTTACGGTGCAAGTTCCAGCTCATCCAACTGCAGCTTGATTTGTGGCGCAATCCATGAACATTCCTTAAAACCCTAAGGCTTAGGCTCATCCAGAAAACATACATTTTACTCAGGATCCCATTCTCCAAACATTTGTGGTTTAAAGATGATGCAAAAGAAGCAGCAAAGGTTGCACAGAGACCTGCAAACAGAATTCCAGGTGGGAATTGGTGTTTGTTCCTCGTGGATGGAGGCTGCTAAACCTCCCCTTGGCTTTGAGGGTGAGGGCACCTTGTAAACCCTCTCGAGCACCAGTTTATTGAGCAGATGAGTCACAGGCTCCGAGGGGATTCAGATTTCCCAGGATTTAGGAGTGTCGCTGTCTCATTCTGGAACACACGGTGCCCTCCAGTGGCACCTTCTGCTAAACCCACTGCACCAGACAAGTGCCACCAAGGAGCCCAGAGCAGTGTCATCCCACCTCGGTGGCGCTTGTCACTGTGTGTCACCAAGTGCTATTACTGGTTTTGGAGAGCTTAGGTCACATCAGGAGTAGCTATGAGATCCTGGTCCTTATTTTTGTGGCCTTCCAATGACAGCAGCTACTGTAGCCTTGGGACTGATGTCCAGGCTCCCTTCCTGCTCCCTAAACCACCTGGATCACATTTCTACCATTATCAGCTTTGATAACAGCATTAATGATTAGACTCCTCCAATGCAGGTCCGTGATTAATGTAACATCTGTGCAGTTTTTACAGCTCCATCTGGTATCTAATGAGCAGGGTATATTTTATTACCTGTCATCTTTAAAGGCTAATAGGGTAATTGTCCTGGCTGATGTCTTTGTTTCTGCTCCTGATTCCCAGCTGGAAGAACTTGCAGTAACTTGGGGGAATTCTTGCACTTAGTGTCTCCTGCTAAAGCATCAGCAATGGGAATTAATTCCTGTTATTATTATTAATTAGCTAATTCCCTGAAGGGACTGGATTTTCACTCTAATAAAAGGTACAGGGTCCATAGGCAGGATGGAGACTTCTGCTCCCAGGACAGTTGCAGTACGGATAGGAATAAATCCCATTAGGATCTCTTATCTCGGATATTTTGTCATTCTGTCAGGGCTGGACCTGCCAGGGGTTGCATTTACTTCATTGAAAACGAGTGGCTTTTCTCACTGGATCCAATAGCCTTAGGGTCATCCAGTGCCCCAGGATTTTGGGAATTAGCTGCTTAATATCAGCGTGGCGCTGGGGACACGAAAGTGCCCAGCATTGTGCGCGGGAAGCGGCTGCTAGGAAAAGATTAGCGCAATAAATCCCTAATAAAGGCGATTGGCTTCATCCTTGCGCTATTTCATAACTTTGGAGACATGAAACGGAGTTTGTGCATCTCGGATTCCCTCCTCTCTTGCTTTTACGTCAATCCCACAGAATCCAGGGAATCCTAATCCCAAGCATCAGCAGAGCATCTGCATGGGAGAGCCGAGCTCCCAGCTAGATTTCTTTGGCCTCAGTTGCAAAAGCTACTTGGAGCCCCAGAACTGA
The DNA here is from genome assembly GCA_013389825.1 of Crypturellus undulatus. Classification (NCBI taxonomy): domain Eukaryota; kingdom Metazoa; phylum Chordata; class Aves; order Tinamiformes; family Tinamidae; genus Crypturellus; species Crypturellus undulatus. The sequence goes on from VWPW01018112.1 coordinate 3,557, forward strand.
GATTTGTGGTCTTAAAGAAACCCAGATTCCCTGTCTTCAAAGCAATAATTCTGCTTTAACTAATTAATCCCGGCGTCCTCGATACCGGTGTTAGCCATTATACAACACGCTCTTTCTTCATTAAGGCAGTTTGAGCCTTTCAAGAGCTCCTAGAAACCCGTTGCCATCAGCGCCCTGTCACAGCCTGCAGAATTCCGGCCGTTTGCAGGGAATTTCAGCAATGCCTAATTCCGAGGAAGCGGATTACAGACCCGGACGGCTCCCGGGGAGCCTGGCACGCCGACAGCGGCAGCGCTAAGCTTCTCCCTGAGGAGTTTGCAAGCCCTCGATGCGGACAGAAGGGAAACTAATCAGCTTGTTGGGGACCGCGTGAAGGACAGAGCTGTGGCCACGCTGGAGGGAAGCGTTTAATTCCCTGGTGTGGATTTGCTGCCATGAAAATGCTAACGAAGGCATTGAAATGCTGTTCCCTGTAAGTCTTCATTTGGCTTGTCCTATAGCAGGGATTGGGGTGCTTCTGCAGAGCTTTTTTGTGGGAGCCCCAGTGATGTGACCGTGGTTTCAGCCACGAAATTCCCTCCATGAAGTTATACAAGGAGCAATCCACCTCTGTGCCCCCTTAGATCCATTGGCACAACTCGAGCACGGAGCTGGGATGGAAAGGTAGGACACGGATGGGGAATTCAGCTCCAGAACATCTTTGGTGCAGATGGTTGCTTCTTGGCAAGGTGCTTAAGTGGGATCTCAGCTCACGTAGGGCATGACAGAGCCCTCAGAATGAGTAACTGCCCCATTTGTGCAATATTTCCTCATTAAAGATTNAAGGTAGGATTCGGATGGGGAATTCAACATCTTTGGTGCAGATTGTTGCTTCTCAGCAAGATGCTTAAGTGGGATCCTGGCTCACACAGGGCATGACAGAGCCCTCAGAATGAGTAACTGCCCCGTTTGTGCAATATTTCCTTATTAAAGATTTTTCTTCAGTAATTCCTCCCTGCTGTCTTAGAGGAAAGATTCTTCAACGCACAAAACTCCCAAAAATGCCACTTCCAACGGGTGAGGATGCTACCAAACTGGGGGAACCATCGCCGTGCCGGAGGGCAGAGCCACCATCCAGAAGAATCCCAATGGCTTGACAAGACTGGGACAAACTGGGGTGACAGGGAAGTTCTTCTCACTTGAGGGTGCCCAAACTGCAGAGCAGGAACCCAGAGAGCGGGAGAATCTCCGGTCTCAATTCTGCAGAATGTCCTAAAATTCATAGGAATGATGGTGCTTCCTGCAAGAAATGATCTCATCTGTTTTTATGGAATTAAGGACAACAAGGATGGGGTGCCTCTCACATACAAAATCATTTGCTAGCACGGTATTTTGTGCACAATAATTTGTGGTGCTCACAAATGGACAGAAAAAGGGGTTTTCCCTGTGAGCAGGTTGATGGGGCAAAAGTTGCTAAAGAAAATGTAAGAAAACTGCTTGGAGGTGCCCCGATATATCTACTCCTCTGAGCATCTCTGCCTTTATGGGCCAAATTGCCCTGCACAGGCCATCATCTTCGGATATATCAAATAATTGGTATGGCAGAGAGTTTTATAAATGCCACGTGATCTCGAAAATAGCTCAAATTTTGGAAAAAAGCTTCAGGGAAATGTGATCAAAGAGCAGGGATGAATATGTGGATCGAGCTCTTGAGGTTCCAGGATGCAGTTCCTGCCGGGAAAAAGGTGCTGGTGCTGGGTGCAGCCAGGTGCAGGGAGGTCCCAGGGTTCCAGGTTCCAGGTGCTTTGTCTCTGGAATGGGAAGAGCAGTGCTGGTTTCTGTCCTATCTGCGGTCTCTACATGCTCCACTCTCTGCTGATCCCGGACCCAAAGGATTTGAGCGTCTGGTGGCCCAAATGGGGGCGAATTCGGAAGACCATGACGTACGAAATGCATTCAGCTGACTACGATGAGCTGGAGGCATCGCTAGTGACCCACGCGCTGAGGACAGTATCGAAAAGGTCTTTTGGTAAGATTTGGGAAATTGAGAAATCTCCACAGGTCCTTGCTTTTGAGGAACGGTGAAATTTTAGGTGTCCTCCAAGGCAGCTTGATTTCCAACACTGCTTGGATCTACCTGTGATCCCAGCAACCAAAAGAGAGAGGGAGATTTCTCACTCTTCCAAGCATTGAGTGTACAAAAAGGTCTCAGTAAATGTCCCTGTGACTGACATAAACTAGAGTCAAAAATGCAGGTTACCTACCCAAAAGTTTGGAGGATACATTGGGAAGACGTGGAGAGTTATTGTCACTTGTGTTCACATCCATATGTCACCTTAAACACGAAGCTGGATTCTGTGAGACCTTTTAGGCTCCTTACTACTAAAAGAAGTGGTGCTGTCTTTCTCCTTGCCTTTTTTCTTGCCAAAAGAGCAATAGGAAGAAGAGCTTAAAGGAGATCCCGAAAGGCCATAGATGAAGAGTATTTGTTGCTTGTAGTAGAAGAGAAAAATCCCAAACCAAATCAAGGTTCTGTCTAGTCGATTCTTGGAGTCCTCCAAGGATGGAGATGCTCTGGGTACCCCATTCCAGTGTTGCCCTCCCTTCCTAATGAAGGAATTTCTCGTAATATCCAGTGCTGGGAGCTTCATACTCAGCCAACATCCACCCTGACAGCCCGGTCTTGTCAGCAGGGCTGCTCTTCACCCCCATCCCCATTCCCGGGCTGGGGAGACTTGTCATTTTGTTGAGAAGAGCTCCAGTTTGCACCAAGTTGAAGTGGGATATTGCTGTTCTGTACCGGGAACAGCTCTTTCTCCCTCCTCTGCAGATGATTTGGTTTTGGGCAATATCATGTCCTGTTTCTGACCTCTTTTTCTTCCTGCAGCTGCCTCCTACACCGACAGCTCCGATGATGAGACCTCTCCCCGCGACAAGCAGCAGAAGAACTCCAAAGGCAGCAGCGATTTCTGTGTGAAAAACATAAAACAGGCAGAATTCGGGCGGCGGGAGATTGAAATTGCCGAGCAAGGTAAACGACACCAGTTCCTTAAGTTCCATGTTGCTTTAGACTGGGCTTCTTCCTTCCCCAAAACCATCTCCTCTGCTTGGGACGTTCCGTGTCCGGGTTATTTCTCGACACCTGTTGGAAAAGGGAAACTTCAGCGGGATCAGGTGGGAATGTGACCATAGGCAGCTTTGCTATAGCGCGATTATGTCCCCAAACTGCAAAGAGAGGCGACGCAGCGATGAGGGGTATTGGAGATGCTGAGCACAACTGCGAGCCCAAAGTCTCAGCTGAAGCAGCTTTTTCCCCAGCCTCCCTCCTGCTGCAGGAAATGGGAAAACCTGATTATGCTGCATGCTAAATAGCAAGGGAATAAGCAGAATTATTGGTTTTTTTTCAGCCGACGCGATGATTTGTTGGTTGACTGCTGCTCTCAAGGCTTCGGCTTTCATTCTAAGCTGCCACAAGTGTAGAAATTCAAGGCAGGGCCAGAGAGCAGAGTGGGAATTGGTGCTGGCCGGCTGGATCTCACGCATTTGCCCTTCTTTAATGCACTGATGGATTCTTTTTCCTCATCCCTTCAGAAATGCCGGCGCTTATGGCTTTAAGGAAGCGAGCTCAGGGAGAGAAGCCCCTGGCCGGGGCCAAGATCGTGGGCTGCACCCACATCACGGCACAGACAGCGGTAAGAGCCCCAAAACCGTCTGCGTCCGACCGTGCCGTGCTGGGACCGGCTGTCTCCTTGCTCCGTGCACAGCCCCGTTCCAAGCAAGACAGATTTGCTCCGAGTTTGGGTCATTCCAAGGAGTGCTGTGGGAATTTGCAGCCTGATACTTGCATCTCATCCATGCTTCTTGCATCAGTGATGTGGCTCAGTTGCCAACGTGAAGCAAATTGGCAGGGACAAAGTGTGTGCTAGGGCAAAGCTGCTTAATAATGCAGGGGAGCATCGGCGCAGCGTGGTGACAGTTACAGCAGAGAGGCTCAATACTCCTCCCTGGAGACTGAGCCGCGCTCTGCTTTGTTACAGGCCAAGAATATTCCACGTTAGCAGGTTAATGGGCAGGAACTTTCACATTTATCATCCAAAGGGTTGTATTGACCTGTGGTCTCGGCAGTCCTGCACCTTGCACCAAGTATATCTTGTGAAAAAAGAGCAATTTTGTGAGTGTTTCTTGATATGCAGAGCCTGTGCTTAAAGGAGCTTTTGTCCAAGGCGTTTCTTTGAGTAATGGTGCAGAATCTTCACCAAATCACAGCTTTGTACTCTGCTCTGCTGAAATAAGTCATTATTTTGACTTTGTGCAGCAGGGAACTGTCCTCAGCGTGATCCATATGATTTTCCTTCCTGCTTTCCCCACACAGGTGCTCATGGAGACCCTGGGAGCGCTGGGCGCCCAGTGCCGATGGGCCGCCTGCAACATCTACTCTACCCTTAACGAAGTGGCCGCTGCCCTGGCTGAGAGCGGTAGGAAACTCTCTTTATTCTCTCTGCTTTTAAAAAGATTTCTTTTTCTTTCTATTCCCCTGTCATACTGGCCTCATTTATATCCTCTGATCGCTTTTTCCTCCTATAAATTGTTTTCTTTTTTCATTTAGAATAGATCTGCAGGAGACTGAAATGCATTCCATTACAGAGTTAGTTCTTGAATTATTCGAGGGAGTGGAATATTGTAGATCTAGAGAAGGAAAGGATATATCATTGGACCAAAATTTTAACAAGAAATGTAGCTTGATCTATAGGTACAGATTAATTTTCTCCTGTTTTACTTTCAAAGCAGCAAAAAGGCCTGAACAGCACAAGATTAATGTGTTCCATTGATTTACTAAATGTTACCAACCCACATTGAGACCTTGTTATCCTCAGTGACTTCTTGTCTGGGAATTTGAGCACTTTCCTGGGAGAGGGGAAGAAATTATGTAGAAAGTTGCTGTCTTGGTAAACGAGCAAAACCTGCTACTCCGGCAGTTACTAAAAACAGGAGATTCTTCCTTATTTTCCGTCTGCTCCGGGTCTCGCTCCTACCGCTGCGTGAGCCGCGCTCATCCCTCTCGCTGTCCGCCAGGATTCCCGGTTTTTGCGTGGAAGGGAGAATCCGAAGACGATTTCTGGTGGTGCATTGACCGCTGCGTCAACGTCGAGGGATGGCAGCCCAACATGGTGAGACGCGCTTGGAGCAAGGGGCTTTTGGGGCTATTCTTCCAAATTTAAGCGTTTACTGCTTGATTTTGGAACTAACTCCAACGCTGGATGTCCGATGTGGCACTTGGAAGTGCTTCTTGATCTGCACAATGTGGGAAGTTGCCTTATGTCCATCCTGCAGCCAGGGAGAAGCTGAATTAATGACTTTGAGATGGTTCTTGCCTCCTTGGTAACTTTTTTGGGTATTTTCTAGACAAACGTGGCCATGTTACTGCAAAGGAGGGAGAGCAGTTAGTTTGCTTTCCGAGTAGCTTGCTTCCGTTTAAATTAAGCCTCTTATCCACTCAATCTAAGTTAAAAGCAACCACCCAAAGCGAGCGTGTCCTAAAAAGAGGTTGCATCAGTTTTACCCCAAGTCAGCAGAAATTCCCAGCTGTGAAAATCATAAATTCCAGGTTAATTTGCCTTGCCTGCCCAGGTGTCGTGTCCCCTTGGGAAGCAGAATCGGAACCGAGGTGATTTCTGCCCTTGAGTCTGTTCTTCCCCTGCTCACGCAGCCCACGGGGCTTCACTGCTTTATTCTGCCCTTGTTTCCAGGGAAAATAGAGAACCTCCAAGTAGGTGAGCGGAATAATTTGCAGCTGTCAAATGTGCTGTTTGCATCCTGCTCCCTGACAGGCTTTGAGCCTGAGAACCCTGTGATCTAAATTAGACAAAAAAGGAATTAAAGGTGGATGTAAGTGTATCCTTTGCTAGCGTTGACTCATTTGGACTGCATTTTTTGTCCCTTCCTATCTCCACCCATTCGCTTCTTACCTGTCACCTTGACAAAGAGTTGCGGATGTCAGAAAATCCACCCCCGCCCTACAAATCTGGATCTAGACAAGATATTTTTTTCTCTTTTCTTTTTTTAGAAATAATTTCTTATGAAAGGTGTCAGGAATTGAAGAAATCCATTTCTCAACTGTCAGAAGCCCTGTGCTTGTAGCACATTTGTTTTCCTCGGGTCTGTCTGTGTTCTGGGACACGGCTAGAGCAATCCGGGTATTTTCAGGCTCATTTCTGAGCAGTTTTGGGGGCTGCATCTACCACTTCTCAAAGTTACATCCACCTGATTTTGAAAGTCTGCGTTTTGGGGACAAAAGTGAAGAGAATGGGTGCTGCAGAGACCAGAGGACACTGGTTTAGTATCCAGGTTTGGAGTAAACCCAAGCGTCCTGTTCACTGTCCTCCACAAGAGGTGTCCCACAGGGATGTCTCACGATCCTCCGGTGTGATCACAGGAAAGAGCATCTCTTCCAATGTGGAGGATTGCAAATCAGCTCCTAAATAATATCTGGGAAGTGCAGAAGAGCCTCCGGACAAGATGTTTGCCAAAGATTCCCCTTTCCTTGAGCTTGATATGCTCCTTGCGCCTCCGTGCCGATGGCTTCCAGGGTGGAGGGTTCCAAGAGGTTTTCCTATGGAATAAATGATCCCGCTGGTGCTGGGAGATGTTTCCAGAGGTTACAGCAGCATCCGGAGGATTTTCCCTTCCCGATTACGCATCAGCGAGGCTGTTCTTCCCCCGCTGAGCTCGACAGCCCCTTGGCACCGCTCCAACGCGGCCGAGCCTGGAGAATCCTGGTGTCCAACCTGTGGAGCTAGTCCTGGGAAGAGTCAAGCCCCGATTATGGCAAGTCTCCCCCCAAAAACCAGCCCTGGGTTTCCTGAGGAGAACGGTATTTCCTAGGCAGCAAGAACTCGTCTAAGACCACGCTTAGGCCACCGGGGACTTGTTGCCTTGGTTCCCTGTCCCTGCGTGTGCCTTAGGGTCTCACAGTGGGTTTGCAAGCACGTGCCGGGCTGATCCCAGCTGATTTGAAGCAGCTTGTGGGATCAGTATCCACCGCAGGGAGACCCGTGGAGGCAGCAGGGGCTTAGGACGACTTGAGGAGGTTGGAAAACTGTACCTGGATCCACCAATTTCTTTCCTGGTGGCTGAGGATGTTCTGCAGAAGGGGACACGAGGTGGCAGCGCTCGGAACAGGAGCCCTCCTGCAGCCGAAGCAGAGCGAAGAGGAAACAGCGACGCTGGGGAAAAGAACATCCCAAACGTTATCCTGAGGAACTCCGTTGGCTCCCACTTGCCAGGAGGTTTTCCCTAATTTTTGGAGGCTCAGGAGTCGCTACGCAGAGGAAAAACATTAAGTGTGGACTTAAATTCGCTGATTATACTGGAGATTTAGCAAAAAAGCCTGAGTGTCCTTTGCGGGACACTGCTGCAGCGTCGTTCCTTGCTCATCTTTAATGGTTTCATTAAAGCAGAGAGTGTCAGGGTTTCTCTGCTGCCTCAAACGTGGCATTAGGAGGAAGGGGGTGGCTGGAAAGGAGTCTGTACGTCTGGGTTTGCAGTTCAAAGACAGATTAAATGAGCTGTGACCCCAAATTAGGCTCTGACAGAGGGTTGGCGTTTTTAATACGCAGCTTTTTTGATGCACAGATACNCTTAAATTCACTGATTATACTGGAGACTTAGCAAAAAAGCCCGAGTGTCCTTTGCTGCAGCGTCGTTCCTTGCTCATCTTTAATGGTTTCATTAAAGCAGAGAGTGTCAGGGTTTCTCTGCTGCCTCAAACGTGGCATTAGGAGGAAGGGGGCGGCTGGAAAGGAGTCTGTACGTCTGGGGTTGCGGTTCAAAGACGGATTAAATGGGCTGTGACCCCAAATTAGGCTCTGACAGAAGGCTGGTGTTTTTAATACGCAGCTTTTTTGATGCACAGATACATTATAATTGGCCTTAGTGTCTCTGCAGTCCCATGGAGTGTCCCCCATCTCCTTCCATTAGAAACTTATTAAAACTTATTAAACTTATTAAAAATGCTGATGGGCAGATATGGTTCCAAGCTGTGTTCCGTGTTGCCTGTGGTCTCATTCCAAACAGGAATGTCTGCAGGGTTGGCCCTGCTGTCCCTCCAGCACAGCCTACACTGCATGGACCCAAAGCAGCACTCGCATTCCGAGTAATCCAAGCAGTTTCCTCTAAGGGGTCAGGACAGGGTTTGTGCCCCCAAAATATGGGCTTGATCTGGAGTGATTTATCCCCCTGCTTTTGTAGTGTCTGCTCTCTCCCTGCATCCTCCAGGCAGTGACTTTCTGGTCCTTTTTATTACAGATCTTGGATGACGGAGGAGATCTCACGCACTGGATCTACAAGAAATACCCCAACATGTTTAAGAAGATCAAGGGGATAGTGGAGGAGAGCGTGACTGGTGTCCACAGGTAACACAGAAAAACAGCTATAAAACAGCCCTGCCTTGGCAGAATATTGCACCTCCGCATGTCTGATCCGCAGTTTTCCTTCAGCAAGGGCTTGTCTTTCCAATATTATCTTTAAATTGTATTTTATTTTAAATTTCTTGTACGGTGAAAGCAGTAGACATGGACCTAGTGCTCTGAATTTGAGAGGGAAACCTTAATTCTTAGTCCCCACTTGGCTACGGATCCCTGCGTGGCTGGAGATGGTGCATAATGCCTTGTTTTCCCATGGATAAATTAGGGCCAATAGCTACCTCATTTTAGGGATGGAGAAAGAAAAAGAAGGAATGAGCGTGTGACAGAGGAAGGTCCTGGCTTTGGA
>VWPW01018114.1:0-10769 GCA_013389825.1 Crypturellus undulatus
TGGACAACAGTGATGCCAAAGGAAAAACAAAATCCTGCAATGCAATCCTGCATTCTGGTAATTGTGACACCCCAGGAACAGTCTGGTTCTGTGTGACGCACACAGTTAGGAGCTCTGCTACTTCCCCTTCTCCTGCATGTTCAGCCAGTCATGCAAGGAAAGGAGCTTCCAGTGGGTTTGAGCCTCCTGGCCAGGAAGAATTCTGTTGGTGCCCCAAAACAGTTCTGCCATCTCTTTTCCTCCGTAACGCTGGATCCTGCATTACATCACTTTCTCTCTGCCTGAATTTGTTTTCTTTATCCAGATAATAGGTTGTATTTGCTCTTCTTATAGCTCCTGTTATGTTATCCAATTTTAGGAGATCTGTCATAGTTATTGATATTATGCCCCAAAGTAGGGCATCTGCTGCTGAGTGAGGTATAGGGCGGCAGGCTGTAACACTTGAAAGCCTGTTCATTCTTCCAAACCCTTTCCCCATGCTCATTACCATATTATTCTCCCAGTTTATCGTTTCTGCTGTTTCTACTCCTCTCTCTTGTCTAGAGAAGGGAGAGGAAGCCCTTGGAAGATGGCCAGAGAGATGTGTAGTGAGCGTAATGCAGGGGATCTCCTGCATCATTCTGAATCCAATCTATGTATTTAGTGCAGGTAGCTTTGATTCTTGGCTGCCTCACCTTAACAGAGCTGCAACACTGCTTTGGAGACTGACGCCGGGCCGTACACCCTAATCCTCCTGTTTCTCTAATGTGAATTTCTAAATGATAACAATACTTATTTATTCCTCCATTAAAAGAAAGATTGTCCCATGCAGTAGAATTCCAGCTCTGGTTCCTCTGACCACCATATCTCAAACCCACTTTGTGCTCCCTTAAAGCCTTGACTTATGATTATAGTAGTGTGATTCCCGCTGCTCACATTGTTTCTATACTGTTGTTGTGCAATTGGATTTAGATTTAACAGTCCCTTCAGTCCAATTCGGTCCTTCCCCCACCCCCCATATAGTCAGTATTATTAAACCTAATAATATGGCAGTTCCCTTTCCTGGAGATTCCATAGCTTCCCTAGATTTTCAGTTTTTAGCCCTTCGCAATATCACATGCAAGGGGTCCTCAGTACATTCACACTGGTATCCTGGAGTCGCTTTTATCCTTGTGTAATGAACCCGCGGTTCAAAACCCTCTACCTTTACTGCAGTGTGGGCTGTCGAGTCCTTGGAAAGGTCCTTTCTGCTTCTCCCGCAGTGGTTCGGAGCTCCAGGCTTTCATATAGATGAAATCTCCTGGTTGAAAGGGATGCACCGGAGTATTGAGAGCGAGGGGCCCCTATAGACCTCTATGGACCCCTATAGACCCGTATGGACTTCTATGGACCCCTGTAGAACCGGATGGACCCCTATAGACCCTTATGGAGCCCTATAGAACTGGATGGACCCCTATGGAGCCCTATAGAACCGTATGGATCCCTATGGACCCCTAGAGACCCCTATGGACGCATATAGATTCCTATAGCCCTGTATGGATCCCTATAGACCCCTATAAACCCCTAACGACCCCTATGGTCCGTATGGATTCCTGTAACCATGTATGGATCCGTATAGACTCCTATGGACCTGTATAGACTCCTATGGACTCCTATAGGACCTCTATAGACCCCTATGGAGCCCTATGGACCTGTATGGACCCCTATACACCCGTATGGACCGCTATAGATGCAAATGGACCACTATAGACCTGTATGGACCCCTATAGACCCCTATCAAACCCTATGGAGCCCTATGGAGCCCTATAGACATCTATGAACACCTACGGACCCCTATAGACCCGTATGGACCCCTATAGACTCCTATGGATCCATATGGACCCCTGTGAAACCCTATGGACACCTATGGTCCCCTATAGGTCCGTATGGACTGCTATGGACCCCTATGAAACCATTTGGAACCCTATGTCCGATACATACCCGTATCATAGAATCATAGAATCATAGAATGCCTAAGGTTGGAAGGGACCTCTAGAGGTCATCTAGTCCAACCCCCCTGCACACGCAGGGCCACCTAGAGCACGTGGCACAGGGCTGCATCCAAGCGGGTCTTGAAGATCTCCAGAGAAGGAGACTCCACAACCTCTCTGGGCAGCCTGTTCCAGTGCTCTGTCACCCTCACTGTCAAAAAATTTTTCCTTAAGTTCCTGTGGAACTTTTGGTGTTTCAGTTTGTGGCCATTTCCTCTTGTTCTGCCACTGGCCACTACTGAAAAGAGGCCGGCCCCATCCTCCTCACTGCCTCCCTTGAGGTACTTATAGACACTAATTAGATCCCCTCTCAGCCTTCTCTTCTCCAGGCTGAACAGGCCCAGCTCCCTCAGCCTTTCCTCATAGGGCAGATGTTCCAGGCCCCTGACCATCCTCGTGGCCCTGCGCTGGACTCTCTCCAGCAGCTCCACATCCCTCTTGTACTGGGGGGCCCAGAACTGGACACAGTACTCCAGATGTGGCCTCACCAGGGCTGAGTAGAGGGGTAGAATCACCTCCCTCGACCTGCTGGAGACGCTCCTCTTAATGCACCCCAGGATCCCATTGGCCTTCTTGGCCACGAGGGCACACTGCTGCCTCATGGTCAACCTGTCGTCCACCATGACGCCCAGGTCTCTCTCAGCAGAGCTACTCTCCAGTAGATCGGTCCCCAGCCTGTACTGATGTCTAGGGTTGTTTCTCCCCAGGTGTAGGACCGTGCACTTGGCCTGGTTGAATTTCATGAGGTTTCTCACCGCCCAGTTGTTCAGTCTGTCCAGGTCCCTCTGGATGGCAGCACAGCCCTCTGGCGTGTCAGCTGCTCCTCCCAGCTTCGTATCATCTGCAAACTTGCTGAGGGAGCACTCTGTGCCTTCATCCAGGTCATTGATGAACAAATTGAACAGGACTGGACCAAGGACTGACCCCTGGGGGACACCGCTCAACACAGGCCTCCAACTAGACTCTGCACCACCATACCCGTATGGACTCCTATAGACCCCTATGGAGCCCTATAGACCCCAGTAGACACCTATGGACCCCTATGGTCCCGTATGAACCCCTATAGAACCCTACGGAGCCCTGTGGACACCTATGGACTTTTATAGACTCGTATGGACCGCTATAGATGCCTATGGACACCTATAGACGCCTGTGGACCCCTATAGACCCCTATGGACTTTTATAGACCCCTATAAATCCCTATGGACCCCTATGGACCTGTATGGAGCTCTATAGACGCCTATGGACCCCTGTAGACCCCTATAGACCCGTATGAACGCCTACAGACCCCTATAGAAACCTATGGCTCCTATGGACCCCTATACACCCACATGGACCCCTATGGACCCCTATAGACGCCTATGGACCCCTGTAGACCCCTATGGACTTTTATAGACCCCTATAAATCCCTATGGACCCCTATGGACCCATATGGACCCCTATGGACTGCTATAGACCCATATGGACTTCTGTGGACCCCTATGTACCCGTATAGACCCGTATAGACTCGTATGGACCCAAAAGGACCCCTATAGACCCTTATGGACCACTTTAGACCCCTATAAACCCCTATGGACCCCTATGGGCCCCTATAGACCCCTATGGAAGCATATGGACCCCTGTAGCCCTGTCTGGCCCCGTACACACTCCAGAGAACCCCTATGAACCCCTAAAGACCCTTACAGACCCATATGGACCCGTATAGTCCTCTGTGGAACCCTGTGGAGCTCTATAGAACCCTACAGACACCTATAGACCCCCTATAGACCCATATGGACTTCTAAAGACCCACTATGGACACCTATAGACCCATATGAAACTGTATGGACTCCTATAGACCCCTATGGACCCGTATGGAGCGCTACAGACCCGTATCGATCCCTATGGACCCGTATGGACCCCTATAGACCCATATGGACACCTATGGACCCCTATAGACCCGTATCATCCCCTATAGACTCCTGTGGACCTATGGAACCCTGTAGATCCCTGTGGACTTTTATAGTCTCCTATGGATCCCTATGGGCCACTATAGACCCCTATGGATCCGTATGGACCCCTATAGACCCGAATGGACCCATATGGACCTGTATGGAGTCCTATGAACCCCTATGAACCCCAATAAACCCCTATAGACCTATATGGACCCCTATAGACCCCTATAGACCCATACAGATTCCTACAGACCCCAATAAACCCTTATGGTCCCCTATAGACCCCTATATGGCTCCATGGACCGGTATGGAGCCCTATAGACACGTATGGACCCCTATAGACCCATGTGGACCTTTATAGACCACTACAGACCCCTATAGAACCGTATCATCCCCTATAGACCCCTATGGACCCCAATAGACCCCTATAGACCCGTATGGACCTCTATAGACCCCTATGAACTTTTATAGACCCCTATAGACCCCTAGGGACCCCTATGGTCCCCTATAGATGCCTATGGACCTCCTGTAGACCCTATAGACTCATATGGACCCTTATAGACCCTATAGTACCCTATGGACCCCTATGGACTCTTATAGACTTGTATGGACCCCTATAGAGCCCTATGGACCACTATGGACCTGTATGGAATCCTATGGACCCCTATAAATCCCTATAGACATTTATGGACACCTATAGACCCATATGGACTCCTATAGACCTACTATGGACCCCTATGGATCTGTATGGACCTTTATGGATCCCTATGGAGCCCTATGGACCCTTATAGACCCGTATGAAATCCTATTGACCCTTATAGACCCCTGTAGACCTGTATGGACCTGTATAGACTCCTATGGTCCCATATAAACCCGTATGGAGCTCTATAGATGCTATGGATCCCTATAGACCCATATAGACCTCTATGGAGCCCTATAGAGCCCTATGGACCAGTATAGACCCCTATAGACCCGTTTTGACCCCTATGGACCCCTATAGAGCCCTTTTGTCCCCTATGGACCCCTATAGACCCGTTTTGACCCCTATGGACCCCTATAGAGCCCTTTTGTCCCCTATGGACCCCTATAGACCCCTATGGACCCCTATGGAGCCCTATGGAGCCCTGTGGACACCTATGGAATCCTGTGGACCCATATGGACCCCTATAGAACCCTATATACCCCTATGGACCACTATGGAGCCCTATGGACCCCTGTAGCTCCCTGTGGACCCCTATAGACGAGTATGGACCCGTAATGAACTTTTATAATTCATAGTTTTATAGTTATCCCTATGGGCCCCTATGTTCCCCTATGGATCCGTATGGACCCCTGTAGACCCATTTGGACCCGTATGGACCCATATGGAGCCCTATAGACACATATGGAACCCTATGGACTCCTATAGACCTTTATAGACCCCTATGGACCCCTATAGATCCCCATGGACCCCAAAAGACCCGTATGGACCCATATAGACCCCTATAGTCCTGTATGGAAACGTATAGATTCCTATAGACTCAGGTGGACACCTATGTACCGCTATGGACCCGTATGCAGCCCTATAGACCCGTATGGACCCATATATACCCCTATAGACCCCTATGAATGCCTATGGACCCCCACGGACCCTTATAGACCCCTATGGACCCCTATGGACCCCTATGGGTCCCTATAGACCCCTATGAACACCTATGGACCCCCATGGACCCTTATAGACCCGTTTTGACCCCTATGGACCCCTATAGAGCCCTTTTGTCCCCTATGGACCCCTATAGACCCCTATAGAACCCTATGGGTCCCTATAGACCCTTATGGAACCCTATAGCCCTGTATGGACCCGTATAGACTCCTATGGACCTCGATAGACCCCTATAAAACCCTATGGACACGTATGGACCCTTATAGACCCCTATGGACCCTTATGGACCCCCACGGACCCCTACAGAAACATATGGACCCCTATGGAAACTTATGGACCCCTATGGAGCCCTATAAAACCCTATAGAACCCTCTGGACCCGTATCGAGCCCTCTGGACCCGTATGGACTCGTATGGAACCCTATGGACTGGTATAGACCTGTATGGACTCTTATAGAGCCCTATGGACCTGTATGGACCTTTATAGACCCCTATGGACCCCTACGGAGCCTTATAGACCCGTATGGAATCCTATGGACCCCTATAGACCCCTATGGACCGCAATAGACCCCTATAGACTCCTATAACCCTGTATGGAGCTATATAGACTCCTATGGACCCCTATAGACCCGTATGGAGCTCTATAGACACTGTGGATCCCTATAGACCCATACAGACCTCTATGGAGCCCTATGGAGCCCTACAGACCCATATGGTCCCCCTATGGACCCCTATGGATGTGTATGGACCCCTACAGACCCCAATGGACCTGTATGGAGCCCTATAAACCCATATGGACCCCCATACAAGCCTATAGACCCCTATGGACCTGTATGGACCCCTGTAGACCCCTATAGCCCTGTATGGAGCTATATAAACTCCTGGGGACCCCTATGAACATCTATAGAACCCTATGGACCCATATGGACCCATACAGACCGCTACAGACCCCTATTGACACGTATGGACCCCTATAGACCTTTATAGATCCCTGTGGGCCCTTATAGACTCCTATAGACCCCTATAGCACTGTATGGACCCATATAGACTCTTATGGACCTCTATAGACCCCTATAGACCGGTATGGATCCCTATAGACCCCTATGAAGCCCTATGGACATTCATAGACCCCTATAGACACCTATGGACCCGTAGGAGCCCTATGGTCTGCTACAGACCCCTATGGACCCATACGGACCCATATGGACCCCTAAAGAGCCCTATAGATGCGTATGGACCCCTATGGACCTCTATAGACCTGTATGGACCCCTATGTATCCCTATGGACCCGTTTGGACCCATATGAAACCCTATAGAAACACCTGTGTCACGCACCGCTCATCCAAAGAGACTGCCGTACTGAAGGGGCTGGCAACACACACACACACACAAATGTGAAACAGCCCAACGCCTTCTACCCCTTCACTTAGCTTTCACGGGGCTCCTGGTCACCGCAGGACTCCGTGAGCCATCCTCAACTGGCAGATGCATCTTCTTCCATCTTCTTACTTCAGATGGCCCCTTCTCCTCCGTTGCCTGCCAGACAGCAGCACGAATGGTCACTCTCGTAATGATCAGCTCCCGCCTCATCTAAAAGAACACTTTTCCCCAAGGTCCTGCTGTCATTCTGCTCACCTGCACTGCGTCAAATCCTCGCTCCGGTACTGGGACTCTGAAGACAGCTAGAACAAACACAAGTGACAACTAAAGTTGCCTAGGGCAAAAAGTGGCCAACTAAATGCTGAAGACTGAGGGAAGAGATGCAAGCAATAAGCAGCAAAGTCCTTGACACAAAACAAATAAGGGGGACATCAGAAAAAGAGCGCCAGGCAACGGGGGAGGCGGCGCAAGGCAAAGGGGGAGAACATGCTCCATCCAACCACGCTCAAGCTCATCTGCTCCTTAGGGCACAACCCTTGGTCCACCCATCTCTTTTGAGAAGCCTGCAAACACTGCTCTCCCTCTGAAAAACAAAACAACCTCCACCTATCTGACCAACACATCCCTGTCCCTCCAAAATACATACATATATACATCAAGCTGATGACGCAGACTCACCAATTACTGCCACAGCCTATCGCAGCCACATTCCACTACTTCCTAACGGGCATAGTGCTAGACGCATTCCAAAACCCAAAGAACAAGAGCAAGCTCCAGACCTGAGCAAAACAACACACGGCTAAAACATGCACAAGGACACGGGCTGAAGCCTCCTGCCCTAGCAAACCCACACTTTCTCCTGGGTGACGCCCAACACAATAGTCAAACAAAAGGGCAATCCGTATTAGACAAGCTGGCACTGTGCAAGCACACACACACACACACACACGCAGTCAAGAGAGTCCAATACCTCCTCTCCCTCCATTTAGCTTTGGCGGGACTCCAGATCGCCGCAGGACTTCAGAAGTCATCCTCCATTGGCAGACACAACTTCTTCCGCTACTTCGGACACCTTCTTCACCGCCATCATCTGTCAAACCTCCCGCCTCATCCACATAAGCGCTCTACCCCAAAGTACTGCAGCCCTTGAGCTCACTTGCGGTGTGCCGGATCCCCACTCTGGTATCAAAATTGTGATGACATGAACGACACCTAGAAGAAACAGAAGTACCAAGTAACTCATCCATTGGACAGGGTTGACTACTGCTAGATCTACTGACACACCATTCTAGCCAGTCACTGTGCCTCACCTCAAATCCTCAGACGTGAAGGCAAGAGAGCCACTCAGCACCTGAAAAAGCAGAGGAAAAGCAAATCAGCAAGAGGGAGCCTGGCAACACCCCACCACACAAAAAGAACAAGACACACACACAAGCAGGTCAAGAGCCCTAATCCATCACAGCACGGACACTCAGATGGTCCGGACAAGCCCCAAGACATATAAATACCACTGCGCCTCGCAAAAAGGGGCCTGCAAAGGCCAAAAGACTAAAGCAAAGGATGCAAGCAATAAGGAAGCAAGGCCTTGATACAAAACAAAAAAGAAAGGAGATTAAAAAGAAAAAAAAAAAAAACACAACATGGCGCAAGGCAACGCGGCGGGGGAAAACAGCACAAGGCAACACGGCCGGGGAATAAGGCGCAAGGCAACGAGTCAGCAAGAAAGCCCACATATGACACCGTGCTCTCTCCAAACACTCCCAAGCTCACTTTGTGCCCTTCTCATTAGGGCACAACTCTCCATCTCACCGCCACCTACCGGAAGAATGCATCCTTGTGCCTCAAAAATATATCAAGCAGGTGACACAGACAGACCAAGGCCAGAAGGCCAGAAGACTAAAGCAAAAGATGCAAGTGATAAGGAGGCAAGGACTTGATACAAAACAAATGATAAAGGGGATTTAAAAAAAAAAAAAAAAAAAAAAGGGGTGCAGGGGCAGCGCAAGGCAACGGGGCAGCGCAAGGCAACGGGGCGGCAAGAAAGACCACACGTGACAACACGCTCTTTCCAAACACTCTCAAACTCATCTTCTCATTAGAGCACAACCCTTTATCCCTCCATCTCTCTCGAGAAACATGCAAACACTGCTCTCCATCTGAAAAGCAAACCAACCACCACCTACCAGAAAAACACATCCTTGTGCCTCAAAAATAAATCAATACATCAAGCAGGTGACACAGACCAAACTCACTGTTCCACGCTTTTGCTGCCATATTCCACTACTTCCTACTTTGTATAGTGCTAGACACAGCCCAAAACCCCAAGAGTAAGCTCAAGACTTGAGCAAAATAGTGCACAGCTACAGGACACACCACAGATACACACTGGAGTTGCCTGCCCCAGCAAACCCACACTTTCTCCTAGGGAACACCCAAAACATCACTCTCACACACCACTCATGCAAGAGAGGCAACCATACTAGATGGCCTGGCGATGTGCACTCGACACGGCCCAACACCTTCTGTCCCTTCACTTAGTTTTCATGGGGCTCTGCGGCACCGCAGGACTTCAGGAGCCGTCCTCAACCGGCAGACGCATCTTCTTCCATCTTCTCTCTCGTTTCAGACGGCCCATTCTCCTCTGTCGCCTGCCAAATAGCAGCAAAAGCGGTAACCCTTGTAATGGTCAGCTCCCGCCTCATCCGCAAAAACCCTCTGCCCCAAAGTATTGCTGTCCTCCTGCTCACCTGCACTGTGCCAGACCCTCGCTCCGCTATCGGGACTGATGACACCTAGAACAAACACGAGCCAAGTGACTCCTCCATTGGGCAAGGGACATTTACTGACATATCATTCTATCCAGTCACTCTGCCTCACCTCACATCTTCAGCTGTGAAGGCAAGAGGCCCACGCGGCACCTGAAAAAGCAAAGGATAAGAAAATCACGAAGAGAGCCTGGCAACACCCCAGCACACAAGAAGAATGAGATGATACACAGTGAGGCAGGAAGTCCTAATCAGTCACAACACAGACACTCAGATGCTCTACACAAGCACTAAGCCATTCAAGTACCACTGCCCTTGACCATAAAGCGCCAGCTGAGCCAAAAAGACCAAGGAAAAAGATGCAAGCAGTAGTGAGCCAAGGCCTTGACAAAACAAATGTGTTTGGAGGGATATCAGAAAATGGGAACAAGACAAAAGGAGGAGGGGGCTCACGGCAAAGGAAGGGGGGGCAGCAGCACAAGTCAAGGAGGCAGAGGCAGCACATCCCTCTACACCTACACACAAAAGGCAAAAAGGCATCCAGAAAAGAAAAATGCTCTGACATCACAACTATGTGGCCCTGCAACTCAGCACGAGCAGGAAGTCTAATGCCGCCAAGCATGTCAGAAAGGGTCCAGCAAACCCAGAGACAGCAATGAAGAAAACGCCTTCATAAAAGATCCGATACACTAACGAAGCAAGGAAGACGACCCCGAAAGTGTGCCGGGAAAGCACGAAACAATACTGGCCAAAGAGGACCGTGGGGCCAATAAGGCCTCTGTGACACTCAGTAATAGGACAGACTCCAAAAAGTTGAGACAGCGAGGCAAAGGAAGTGAATACCCGTTAGCTGCATCTGCAGCACAAGACGGGACCTGCCGTCACAACGACAAAAACTCTGTCCAGGCAGAAAGACAAAGGATGCCTAGGGCACTACTGCTGTACAGTGTCAGATGCCTTCTGGAAGCAAAAAAAAAAACAAAAACAAAAACAAAAAAACAGAGGAACCTCAGGAGTTGAGCAAAACACCAAACAGCTAC
>VWPW01018119.1:0-21252 GCA_013389825.1 Crypturellus undulatus
GAAGTCATGCCAAGAGTTACAGCAAATAATGGGGCAGATGAGGGGATAAATGTTCTCTCTGCACAGTGTCCTGCTCTGGGACTGACATGGGAGACACCGTGGGCCAGCTCGCAGGTTCTGCTGGAAAAGGGCTGCGCTGATGGACACAAACATAACTGAACAGTCCAGGACCCAAGCTGGGATTGAAGACAACTCACAGTAGCAACAAGAGCATGAATTGTTCCCATGCTTAATAAATTAATTCTGAATAACTTTGGAAAGAAGCACGCTCATGAGAGGGAATGTTTCTGATGGGAATCTGCGGTGGGAATTTTTTTATTTAGCCGGATGCTGAGGTGCATGCCTGGGAGGATTGCTGGGGCAGTCAGCGAGGCCTTTTGGCTGACATTTCTACAGCAAATAACTGCAGTACAATAGGAGTCCAGCTAGGAGAGGACAGGAAATAATATCCGCCAATTTAGAAATAATCCTATTTGGCACACAGGTGAGAAAAGCACCATTAAGCTCTTTCTAGAGTTGCAGGTTTTCCTGGTTAATGATGATCACGTCTGTAAGCTCACTTCCAATTATCTCTTTCCATCTCTCTCCTACTCAATGTGTGCAGAATTCTTGCTAATAGTGGCAGTCAAAATAGTAAATAGCATCCGGCACTGTCTGTCATCTGAAGAGCTTCCTACAGCACTGTGCAAACAGACATCGGTGTAAAACTCGGTACAAGGGTGTCCCACAGAGATTTCACGCTTTTTTAAACAATCTTCTCTTGGAGAAGTGTTCAAGTAAGTGTTTAGTGAGGGGAAAGTGCTACCTGCAAGGGTCGGTTTTCATAGCACAGAGAAGCTAAACTTATCCAGGAAGGGCAATTACCCAACCTGAAAGGTGACCTGACTGCGAACAGTGAAGCTTGCTGGTCTAGTGAAACCATAACATCAAGTTGGGCAGTACAGGCCTTAGCTCTTAATGATCCACGTTAACAGAAGGACTTCTAGACTGGAGAAATGTCGGCAGTGACTGTTGAAGTCAGCACTTTAAGGAGCCCCGTGTGTTGCTGGCTGCAGCCCTCAGAACTGCAGAAACCAGCTCACCCTAAGCATTAGCTTCAGGGCAAATCTGTCCTGGCATCTAGGCATTAGAAGGATAATATCAAATCTTAATTTGCACTTAGAGGATAAAGATTTCTCAACTAAATCTCATGCTTCCTCGGCTAGAGGTGTTACTATCAAGTTGCCTAGCTGTGCTGAGTCACCAGGATTATGTGAGCCAGTGTAGCTGGATCTCACGTAACATGCGAGGAGTGGGGTAAGGTTGGTGACAGAGCAAGAACTTCTTGTTATTTTGACCATTTTGTTTCAGGTTGCAGCTTCAATCCACTTTCCCTCTGCCCCTCTACTCTGTCTTTCCATCTTGCTGCTTCAAGCCACATCTGACCCACAGATTTTAACTCCTGTTGAGGGTCTTTGGGTGCCTCTACACCATGATGGAACAGCAGCACCACCTCAGGTTTCACTCGTCTGCACCAAAGTCAAGTAATTTTAGGATGTTGCACGATGTCCAGCAATGAGATGCACCGTCAGCAGGATTTCACGGGAAGAAAGCCGCTCTGCTCCTGAAAAAGCCCAGATTAAGGTTGCTACCTAAATAGTGGCTCCTACTGGAAGAATTTGGGAGTGAGCTCCAGCTGGATGTGTACTGGGATGTATGGTGATGCAGCTGGGCACCAAGCTGCTGTCTCCAGCTACTGGCTCCTACCTCGAACTGCAGAATGGCTCTGAATGGGAGAGGAACCTGTGTGAGCAGCCATCTGAAAGGAGGCTGCACGGATTCCTAGACACATAAACTCCTTCTCCACCTACGTAAGCTAAAAAAAAAAAAATAGTGCTTAGGTTGCATCCTTCATGTGTGACCCCACATCTGCCGTTGGGAAGCTGCAGCGTCAGGCCTTTTACACTTGCTAAGCACGACAGCAAGGCTGGCTTCCAAGGGGATATTGCATTTCTGGGAGATGCATTTATCTAAATCCAGCAGAAGGCTTTGGAAGCTTTGCTCCAAATCTCTTAGAAAAACTGTAAGATCTAACCTGTGGGTTCACAGGACTTTCCGTCTTCATGAAGTTTATAGCCAGCAGCGCAGGAACAAACAACTTTGTGTGGTGGGTCGTGCCTGCAGAAGTGCTTGCAGCCTCCGTTTTTAATTGAACAAGTGAAGTCTGAAAGAAATAGAAATGAAACCATAAATGCTCTTGGAAATGCAACTGATTCAACACATAACCTGCTCAGATTGCTCCAAACTACAGAAAATGGCATTGCTTTTTTGAAGTGCGTCCTCCTTTCCCATCGCATCCATGCTCATAACGAAGGAGCACCAGAAGTCTGTTTGAGAGACGGGTGCGATCGGGGCTGCTCAGTGCTGCAGAGCTCTCTGAAATTTGGCAGCTCGACCCTAAAGGATTCCTGCAAATATTTGGTTACGAGCCACGTGATTTCCCACCGCTGCTCCCCTCCTCCCCCTGTGCTTCCTGAAATCCAGCCCAGGTGGCCAGCCGCTGGCAGAGCTCTGCTCTTCAAACAGGAGCAACCCCTCAACCCCGGGAAACATTTAGTCTTGGGATTATCCCTGGGCTTCAAACTTAAAACCTCGGGCAAAACCATATGCTCTTCCTGACACGCCAATAAATCATGGCAGCCGTACGTGACAGGCTCGTTTCAGCACGGCTTTTGGTAAAACAGGTTCTGCTGTTTGTACTGAAACCTGAGGTGCTCCAAGATTCCCATTTTTGTCATGACTTCCTTCTCCTGCCCTATCTCCTATCCCTCTTTTTGGGAACACCATCTCTTGCACTTGGAAAACTGCTAATCCACTGACGCCCTTTTAATTCTCAGTGATATTTTTTTCCAAATAACTTCACAGTAGATTAACTCCACTCCTACTTCCTCAAGGACACCTCCCTTCCTGTAGCCATTTTAATGCCATCATTTACTATTTTTACAGAGATCCTTTTCACGCCTCACTTCTGGTGCTATTTTTGCTCCCGTCTCACTTCCATGAGAAATCTGCAATGAGACTATTTAAATTTGATGCAGCTTTGAAATGCTCTTTTTAACGAACGCTCCTCTCTTGCCAGAGCAGAAACCCAACTAGAAAGAGAATCTTTTATTAGTGCAGAGAGTCTAGCACATTATGCAAGTTGCACAGCCCCTGATTATATTATAAATACAGGAGCTGAATATCCCTCTTACTTAAATTATCAGCTGTTTGGTTTGCAGCAGCTCCTTGGCCCATCAGGAAAATATTTGCCTTTTGTTTGCTTCAGAAGCAGGCTTGCTGGTGGTAATTACAAATCTGGATTAAAGCGAGCGCTGTTGCAGGGAGGTCTCCTGAGCTCTGCCCTGTTCTGCACTACTAGTTTGGTGAGAGAAGAAGCTGCAGGGACTAGACTAGAAGCCCTTGAGATGGAGCAGGCACCTTGGTGCTCATCTGAGGGGCAGCTGGGGTTCTGCAGAGGACAGGAGAGGATGGAGGTGTCACCTTCTGTTCCCCCAAGCGTGGGCCCTGCAGTCCCACTGCCCATGGGCTGTGTTTGCATGCTCAAATCATGCCTCATAGCATGGCAAGCGGGTCTGAAACAACGCTTGAGTAGAGTGAAACTATTCATGCCTGCCTTGGGATTTCCCACGGGGTGGAACACGCGCAGATGGAGCCCCTGGTACGCACCTATCTCACAGTTCCTCCCTTCGTACCCCGCCGGGCACCAGCACACGTAGGAGCCTACTCCATCCTTGCAAATGGCTCCGTTCTTGCAGGGATTGGGGTCGCACTGGTCTCCGTCTTGGGGGGAAGACAAGAGATTTAACAAGCAGCAACATCCACCACAACCGATGCCCACCAAGCGCTGCAGCCCTGCTTGGTGCAAGCCTCCAGTTAAAGATGAGTGCGAGACAAGAAGCCTTTCCTTCTCTGTGATAAAATATGAGTCAGGCTGTGCCACACAACTGCAGTGTCGTGACTGAGCTATATACCCTGCCCTGCAGGGGTTAATTTTTCCCATTTCAGCAAATCTCCTCTAAAATCTCCCTGATGTGACTTTTGAGCAGAATCCTGGGTCTTGACTAATTTAGGCAGCTGAAGCTGGAAGGTTTATTTCCTCAAGAATAGCTATGATTTCCTAATCTGAATTATTTTAACACTCTGGTCACTGGTCTGTGAAGATAGGGGCCTGTCTGCTGGGTCTGGAGACCCCTTAGGGTATTGGAATCATGAGCCTCGGTCATTGCTCTGTCCTTTTTTTTAAGTTTTTTACTATTACGTGGTCTAGATTTTTCTTTACGTGGCAGGACTTTAATTTTTACAGATGCCTGTGCTTCAGAAGCACCGGGCTTTAAGAAAAATGTCCAGCACCGCAAAACTGATGATCTGGTACTTTGGGATTGTGAGTCAGTGACGTTAAATTGCAGGGAAGTGAGGTTTGAATGGGCAACGCAAAGGCGAGGAAGGGGATGGGATGTCACGAGGCGTTTGCGTCCCACCAGTAAGTGTGACCGCTAATGATGCATTGAGTTACAAGTGGGGACATAAAGAACAGCCTGCAAACAGGGACAAAGTGATTCTGTCTCGTTTAAGGTGAAGTGTCTGTGTGTGAAATTTGAGTTGCTGGTGCCTGGCGAGAGCCGTTGCAGCCCTGCACCTGCAGCGCCGGCCAGGGCAAAGCGCTGTGAAGGGGAAGCTCCTCTCACCCCACGGTGGGAAGGAGCAGCTTGTGAGACGGGAAATAGGGAAATTATGTGGCATTCCCTTATTTTTTGAAGGGCTGATTCATTACAATCAGAGGGGAGCAAATGCAGTGCTGAATTTCATGGGCTGTTCTTTTCAGAGGACAGTCCTGAAATGCAAATATAACTTTTTTTTTTTTAATAGTCTGGACTGACTAATCTGAATTATTTAACACATTTTAGTGAGATGTTCTGGGCACTCTGCCAAACGTTAAAGCCATTCATTTGCCAAAATGTCCTTAAAATTACGTTCAGATGTTTTAGCAGGCATCAAAATCTCTTTTGGGAGGAACTGAGGAGTAGTCAGGAATTGAGGCTATGGGGGTAAGGAATAGACAGTGGAAGAAAAATGAGACAAATTCAAGTATCTGGGATTGCTGGCGTGAACTGCAAGCAGCTGTTTGCCATGGTCTGTGACAGCCAAAGCCATGGGGTGACCCGTCGCACCCCGTGGTCACTGTGGGCTGGGTTTGTTCTCTGGGGGTTTGGCAGTTTGCTCAAGAAAACTGTTTGGAAAGAAAATGATGAGCAAATGCAGGTTTGTTTTTTAACCTGGGGTTTTGCACAAGCAGGGCAGGCCTGGGCTGGGTGACTGCAGTTTTCAGGCCACCTAACGCTGATGAACTCTGTCATAAAACATTTTCTGAACACTGGGACACGTTTGTTTCACTAAGTGCCTACTACTTGTGCACTGAGAGATGAACATCAGGCATTGGAACATGAAGAAGGCAGCTCTTACCAATATACATCTTCCAAAACTCCATCTGCAAAGCAAGAAAGACACTTCCATTAATCCCTCACTTCTGGGCACCCCAGAGATCCCAGGGGAGACCTACGAATGTGCAAGACGGGTGCCCAGCCCTGCGTGGATCGCGATGGAGGCTCAAAGGAGCAGCGAGGCCGTGCCCGGCTCTGCACAGAGCTTCTTGCCGTCTGCTCCCTCGCGTTATGGCAAGGCTTTTCTTGGGGGGGGGGAACCCGTGTTTGCCGCTTTGCAGCCGCTATACCCACCGTTTTCTCTGTGTTTTCAAAGACTTCTCGCGCTTCCTCGTAACTGCATTTCTCCTCTATGCATTCTCTCTCGAGGTTCCCGGAAATGACCTCCTCCAGGCGGTTGGAATTGGCCCTCCTCTGCCGCTGCAGGACGGCGCTCGCCTCCTTGTTTTCCAGGAACACTGCAATGGGAGAGGCAGCGCAGCTGGGGAGGGATCCCCCTCTCCTCTGGGACAACCCCCCTTTACACGATGGCTGGGGGTCTTTCCAGAGCCTTCCGCTCTGCTTAAGCTTTCCTTGGTGCCCATTTTAAGTGCAAGCCAGAGGATGAAATACGGAGAACCTGGAAAGTGGTTGACCCAAACTGCGGAGGGTTGGGGCTGTCACCATGTCCCCAGAGGGACCCAGGCCCAGGGCAGGTGGCCCCTCAGCCACCAGCCTGCCTTTCCCCCATTGCCTTCTCTATGCTGAGCCCTATCTAAAGCTGCCCAGTCCCAGGTCCTGTGGGACAAGCTGTGCCTGCAGGAGGACAGGTCCAGCTAAACCCGAGTGAACCCAACCAGCAGCACTCCGAGTTGTACCATGTTGTCCAGCATAGTCAGTCTCTTTACTAGAGCTCTGCCTGACTCTTCTGATTGTTTTTGCAGTGTTCTGTGTCCTTATTGAACAAGATTACAGCTCTGCCTTCCTCCTGCTTGTGCATTTTCAGTTAGAAGNCATGTTGTCGAGCATAGTCAGTCTCTTTACTAGAACTCTGCCTGCCAGAGACTCTTCTGATTGTTTTTGCAGTGATCTGTGTCCTTATTGAACAAGATTACAGCTCTGCCTTCCTCCTGCTTGTGCATTTTCAGTTAGAAGAGGAAGCAAGTGCCTTAAAATCTGGACCTTAATCTAACCGCGTGGCAGTTGGTATTCGTGGCTAAAGAACGGACCTCCAGAGAGGCTGGGCTTGTTTGAAACCCCCCAGCCTGCGGATGCCCTCGATCTGCACGGTGACATTTATGTGTGTGAGGAAGGGCCGCCCGGCCGGCAACCCCACCATGGGCACACCGAGCTCTGGGGGAGCGATGGGGCAGCCGAGGATGCTGCTCTGTTCTCGGGGAGCTGCATGCGGGTACCAGGCATGTGTGGGTGGGCAAAGCACGGCCCAGTGGCCAGAGCTGCCTTCACACCCTCCTGCCTTCATCTGGTGGCCGCAGGGAGCCACCAGGTTGTGATCTCCTCACTCTGTCACCTTCAGTAGGCAGGGGGGACATCTCTAATCATTACTGTATCCCCTCCTGGTGGGATGTGCCAGCCACCTGGCACAACTAACCTATTAAGTAGAGGGACCTCAGTTGGGCAGAGCAGTTTTACCTCCAGTTGAAGGCCTTTAGGTGCCCTTGGAGACCCAGTTGCATCCTGATCCACCATTCTGCTTTATGAGCAAAGCCGTATTTGAACTGAAGGTTGATGGTCCCACAAGGTAAGGGGCATTGGATTCACCCCAGTGCAAACTATTTTAACCCCAAGCAGATGCTCGCTTGTGACCTGCCAACTTCTAAACCTGTGTCTGAGAGTAAAAGAGATGGGTCTGAGCCCGGGCTGGGAGAGGAAACCTGCTTGCCAGTTAGGCACAGTGTTTTCTCAGAGGTACACCTAAGTGGGTGCTGACACTAATATATTTTAGGCTCTGCTCGTTTCTCATTGCTCAGCAAGCTCTTTAGAAATATTTTTCTGCTTTACTTGTTACTTGTAGTGTTTTAGGGAAAGGGAAAAGGCCAGCATGGAAGCAAACGAGTACTTGCAGAGTTTGGACCGGTCTCTGTTGGAACTGTTGCAGCTATGGATAAATCAGGCAAAGACTGCATTGCTATGTGTGATTGCCCTCATCCATCAACTACTCTATCTTGTCTATGATTTTTGGCTGTGCTTTACAATATTTGTTAAATTCACACTGAGTTTGGCTTTAAATAGTTCTCAGGGTGGCAAATACAATGATCATTTCATGGATCTGAGTACTCTGTGTCCCAGGACAGTGTGGAGCAGCATGGTGAGGGGCATGGAGGTTGCTTCCCACGACACTTTCCCTGCCCTTCCTTTGGTGTGGGTGACTGCTTGATCTAAAATGGCTGAATGAAGCTCTGAAAGCTTAAAAGCTCTACAATTTTAAGAAAAAAAAATCTTAAAATTAATCCCTGGGACTCATTCTATGCAAGATCACCATAAAGCTATTATTTTATTCTCAGGAAATTTCCCAGAGCTTTAGCAGGAGAAGCTATGAAATGTAGCTGCCCTACTCAGGGCTCTTGTCGCTGCGCAACCGTTCCCCGTGTCAAATGACGAGCCACCCCTTTTCCTGTGGCCATAACCCCCGCCCCCAAGGGCTCCTCGGTTTTAAATGAACCCACCTTCACTTTGGGCACCAAGAAAAGCTCCCAGAAGATAAATGGAGAACATGAGAGGGATTTTTGCCATCTTCTTCTTGCTGCCTTAACCTCTTGCTGGTGAATTGTTCAAGTGGTGGAGCTCAGTCGATAGTTCCAAAGTGCAAGCGTTTGTTTATTTACCCTGGGTAACCCTTTAATTTAAGGTCCCCAGATGTGCCATTGCTGAGGCTTGAAGGGGCAGAACAGCAGTTATTCACGGGGCCACGTTCCTGTTCAAGACGCCCTTGGGCAGATGCACCCTTGGGGTTTTTGTTTCCCCTTTGGGATATTAATGCTGTGTTTGGGAGATTGGGCCTGGTACAAGAATAAACAAGTCCAGCTTCAGTAAACTCTGTCAAAGCACTGGGTTTCTCGCTCCTGTCCAGGTGATGCTACTGGCTCTATAAAAGTCATGGTAACGTTTTCACAGGCTTTAGCATGTCCTGGTTTTCATCTCAGGCCAGCAGGGTTGGATTCAGCCCAAGAAGACCCTCTGGGTGCCACATGCAGACCTCCGTCAGGGCAGCAGCAAGGGCCCTGCACCACCTCTCTCAAGGTACCAAGTTAAAACCTAGATGAAGAGCTGGTTAACAGAGATGTTGGCTGAGGCTTGGTTATGATGACTTGCTAAAGCCTTCACGAGTTCCCAGCAAAGCAAGATGGATGTTCTGCTCTTGCCAATGCAGCAAGATGGATATTCTGTTATTGTTAATGCAACAGAGTCCCTCAGCACGTTCCACATCGCCGGGAGCGCTCGCAAACAGGCTAACTCCATTTGGTGAGAAATAGGGTTTGTAGTCTACTGGATGTGCCTGTGTCTTGCAGGCTGGAGAGCTGTTAGTTGCTATGAGGTTACAATAGCCCTCGGGTAGTTGTTAAAGTGTTTACTTGAGCTTATGAACCATAAATTCTGTGCACTCAGTCCAAAAAATTTAAAATGTTCCTTCTTGCAGCAAATGAGAGCGACATTTATGGTTGCATGGGTATTTGGAGTTACTTTGTATGCAGAAAAGAACAATCAGCTGCAGGTAAATGAGAGGTGCTGAATTTGAGTTACAGCCTTGTGAGAACTGGGTTGCCTGGATGAAAAAGATCCTTTATTTTCCTTTTCTTGAGCAAACAAAAGGTCCTAAAACCTGTAATTCATCTTGTTTCTCCTTGCTCCCTTTGAAATGATCTTTATTCATCACTGACAGTACCTTTTGTTATCAAATTTCTGTGGTAGATAAATGAGTTAGGATGAGGTAATGTGCTGTTGACGTAAACTGACTACAAAGGGAGGAAGGTAATGATCATCTCTCATCTTCTGTGCATAAGAACATGCTAATGTGGGAAAACAAATTGGGGCGAAATGCAGAAACAATAGATCTCCTATCAAAAAGGACTGTGCAGAATGGCCTGCCGTTACAAAGGACAATTAGAGTTTCGTTCCTGTAAATATTTTGTTTTAGAACGTGGGTCAGTCAAATGGTTCTTGGTTTATGGTGCATGTTTCACTTGTAATAGTACTTGCAACACTATAGCTAATTAATCTTCACACAAAATGCCAACATCAGTAGAATAAACAGGGTCATTAATAGAGATAATTCCTTGTCTTGCTACTATTGTTGTCAACTGCTGGGCACCAAATTGTATGCAATGTGTTTCCTTCATTTATTTTACAAGCAAAGTCCCCAGAACGATGATCTCCACAATTTGCCATGGAGCTGAAAGCTTTGGTGTTTAGATGGGTGATGTAAGGAAGTATTTGGTCTCGGTTTATTCTGATTTTGTGTTCCATGCTCTCACAAGAAGACTGAAATACAGAGCTAAGTTGTTTTCCTTCCTATTCAAAGTCTCTGTTTAGCAGTGAGTGTTTAGGAGACATCTCTTCTAGTCTGAGATTTTAGGTTTGGAGATTATGTTGAAATTTCTTGTTTTCTCATTTGAACAAAACGATTCTGGGCATGTGCTCGTTTCAAAGATGGAACTGTGTCAAAATGGTCATTTCTGGATTGGAAAAATCAGGCTTTCAAATCGAACCCCTTGCTCGTCGCCAGTGACCAGAGCCTGGCACACACACAGCTCTGTCAAATACTGTTAAAACTAAAGTTGCTTTAAAATATTTCAGCGTTGCCCGAGTAGCACATTTTGATGAAAAATGCATGTAGCCCAAAGGATCCCTCCCAGGACGCTCAGGTCCGCAGGCGTGTGCAATCTGTGCCCGGCTCCCGCATAACGTCTCTGTTCCAAGCCCTCCTGCTGCTTTCCCAGGCTTGCAAGGACGTCACCGAGGAGCCTACGGATACTGGAAACTAGGCTGAGCTGAGCTGCACGGCTCTTCTCATCCTTTTTGGATTTCAGTGGATTTCATATTCATTTGCTGTAAATCTTGTGATCTTTGGCATCCATGGCTGGCAAAAAAGGTCAAAATCTTTCTTAGAAGGACGGAAACAGGAACATCCTGCCTTGAAGAGCTACCTACCAGAAACTTAATCAGATGAAATTCTTCATCATACTTGGTCTTCTCTGGTGTCAGCTACAGAAAATGGGTCTGATTTCCAATTACTAAGTCCCAGGAGTTACTTCTGGGTTGTGTTGCTCAACGACAGAGCAGGGAGCATGAGGGCTGTTTGTCAATCTGGTTGGAAATAGGACATGTTTTCTGCTTGGGGTCAGGTGCAAGCATGGAATAATTAGATATATTTCAAATTCTTGCTTTAAATAAGCTTGCACTGATATCAGCAAAGGCAGGTTTAGGGCTGGTGTGTTGCTCTGGGTGATGCATTCCCAGCTCCCTGAGATGCAGGAGTGGGAAGGATGCTGGGCATGGCCAAGCGAACTGCCTTTTATGAGCAGTTGAAACGAGAAAACTATTTCTGCTTTAATCTCATAGATTTCTTTAAAATGTATTTTGTCTGTGCTGATCAATACTGTTAAACACCCTGATGGCCTGAGGATCTTGTTAAAAGAATTGTTCATAATCTCTGTTTTCTGCCAACGCACCCTTTCAAGCAAAAAATCCCAGCTCGGACCTTAAGCAAATTGCAATTTGCCTTTGCCCTCCAGACAGCTATGGTAAATAATCTTTCCTTAACCACCAGCAAACAAGCTATTTCTGAAAAGCAATGAAAATAATGCTTGATCTTTGTTTTCTCCCCTTCTTTATTTGATTTCTTTGAAGTCCATGGCTTTTTTCTGGAGCGGTGGCTGTGGGGAGTTATCCAAACAGGGAGGCAGCGCGGCGCCGAGGCCTTTGCAGTGCCTATCATCCTGTTGCAGTGATTAACATACCACAGAAAGGACCTGCTCTGTACAAATACAAAAGAATGACAAGGATGTATTTAGAAGCGGGTGGCCTTAGTGATCCATCCTAAGTGAAGATTTGCCTTCATGTTTTGTAACAGCTAAAATTTAAAATGCGGCAAGTGCTCCTGCATTTGATGCCTGTAGACAGTGCAGAGCTCTCAGGTTTTTGTTGCTTGTTTGTTTTTGCTTTTTGGATTTTCTTCCAGTTGTGCAAAGGAAGAAGTGCAGTAAAGTGTAATTTTGCCACCTCAAAGGACTCCATGAAGTAGTGATCTGCAGTGCAGAGTTTGTCCCAGCTCCTCGGTGAACCAGGGTTGCTTTCAGCAAGGCGCTGCAGGAGCCTCATCCCGAAGCCACTGTTTGGCTAGTACGGGGAGCCGCTCTCGATGGTTTCCATTGGGGCTGAGAGGGTAGTCAGGCAAGAGGAGGATGTTTCCAAAGATTGCACCAAGAAACACGCTCCTATTGCTGAGTTCCCTTAAGACATATCCACTGCGGTTAGTGCTTAGGCTCTATCCCACCCATCGTATTCAGGTTTTAATTAGGCTCCTGAACAGGAGCATCGAGCAAACTGCTTTCATCTGGGAGATCCTGTGGCTGCAGAATATTTACAGGAAGTAAATAACTGTCAAAGTAAATAAGTCCCTGTCTACATGAGTGTAAAAGTGCTTTGAAATAGTCTCATTCAAAGAAAAACTCCTCACTTTGAGTGGCAGTAAGAGCCAGCAAAACAGGCAAAAGATTCCCAATGTAGAAGGTAAACAGAATTACTAATTCATGGGGCAGCATGCTGCACAGTCACAGCTTTAATACCTTTCTTTTTGGTTTGATTTTAAATAGGTGATACTAAAAGGAAATATCCTTTTAATAGGAAAAGGAAATAAAAGGTTTGGTCATTAACTTTTCAGAATATTGAGTGCAAGCCAGTTAGGTGTATGTTGCTGTTGAAGTTAGCCCAAATTTAGGCTTTGCCATCTTCATTTCAAGCTCACGATAAAGTTCCTTTCAAGCTCTGATAAGGAAGCAGCTCTTGCAGAGTTTGATGACTCAGGTAGATCACCAAGCTGAAACACCACCAAAAAGGGTAAGAACTAAGTTAAATACAAACAGTTGTTGAAGCTGGCCTGGCACGAGACAACATCCTGCTGCTTAATGGGCCAACCTCATGTATAGGGAAGATGTTCTCTCTGCCTCAGGCTTGCTGATGTGAGTGTGAGCCCTCGAGACTGCCTTGAAACAGATCTGAGAGGGAGTTCTCTCTGCTCCGGTAAACCCATCACCTCCATCTGCTGCCGTTATTTGTAGCGCAGTGTCCTCGAGAGAGAGAAATGCTCCTGGCCCAGGCCTCTGCCAACAGAGAGGCTCACCTCAGCCAGCAGCACCCGGCTGGCAGATGGAGCTCTCTCCCCACTTCACTTGGGGGGAAAAGCATCATCCCTGACGGCTCTGGTGTCCTTCCTGCATGCGGGAGGTGCATCTCCCCCTTGACGGGGAGAGGGGCCGTGACTGGCAGCTTGCACCACGTGCCAGGCTTCATTTCTGAATGCTTAAAAGTGTTGCAAGACGATTCTCAGCCAGCACAACCAGCCGCATCATCAAAGCTCTTGGGTTTCAACACCGTATTGTTCAAGTGGTAACGCCAGTTGTTCCTTATGCCCATTTTCTATGTTCATATTTGTGGCTATGTCCTTATCCATTTTCTGTGCCNTGCTTAAAAATGTTGCAAGACGATTCTCAGCCAGCATCGTCAAAGCTCTTGGGTTTTAACGCCATATTGTTCAAGTGATAACACTAGTTGTTCCTTATGCCCATTTTCTATGTTCATGTTTGTGGCTATGTCCTTATCCATTTTCTGTGCCTTACCCATTTTACCTGCCCATGTCCCTGTCTTTTCCCTGTACCATCCTTCTGCCCTCTTCACCTTCTCACCCTCCCTTTCCTTCTTCCTATCATCATCATTATTTACCTTCCTTCCCATTAGGAACCAAGCTCTCTGTGGTGTTGATATTACAATCTAAGGAGAGGATATGCAGAAAGGAGATAAGGATGTTTCTAAGCCTTTATCTCTGTCTGTTACCATCAGTCAGCTCCCTGAGTTGTAGCTGTGTGAAGCAGCTGTTCCTCAAGTCTGCTCCCTCCTTACTGAACACAGTCTCAGTCCACCGCTTCCAGATGATGGACTTGGAAGGAAATTGGAAAAACTAAGAGCCTTCCCAGTACATCTGGGACCAACTTCACAAGGAAGTCAATGGTTAACATGCCATATTGAGAGGAAGGGGCCTTGCAGTTTCCTCTATCTGCTCATAACATACATATGATGGATGAAACCACCACTCTGGGACTAGTGGGAGTCACTACAATTTTCCTCCTGAAATCCCAGGGATGCAGTCAGAGGTCTACGATGAAATGATCTGCCTAACAGTTAGGACGGAGTTGGTCACTTTCTAGTCAGTTTGACCTACTTGGGTTTTCTTTTTGGTTCCTCTGACCTGCTGCCCTGATGTGCTTGTCTTCCTCACAGCATTCGCTAATGGGCTGTTGGATGCTCTGACTTCCAGCTCTAACAAAGCCAAGAGCTTTCTGCTGTGAAGACCGAGTTAATTTGCAGCCAAATTCACCAAGAGAGCTAGCCAAATCCCGTTGCACTGCTTGGGGACTGTTTGGAAAATCCAAGAAGGATGATAGTTGTGCAGGCGGTGTCAGCTCCAGAGTGGTGACTTTCACCCATGTGCAGTGGATTCACCCCCTTAGCGAGAAAGGATTCTAGTGATATAAAATCTGCTGTGCATGTTTGCTGGTGGCATGAAGAAGGCTTGGATTCATCTTTCTGGATGATGGAGTGAGAGCACAAACTTTGCCCATGGCTGCAGGAGAGGCGCTTGTAGAGACTTAGGGACCTGGATGCTCCAGATTTGGAGATCCGGTCAGGCTCTGACGTGCCTGCCTCCTTCTGCAGGAACGGGCACCTCAGTGCCAATACGTGTTTGGTGCTTGTAGAATTAGTGTGTCAGGCCTGGGCTTTCTTCAGAACCGCTAGAAGCCTTGAGAGTAAGCATACGGGTAGACCGTAGCATATGGAAGAGCAGATGTGGGCTGGGAAGTGAGGTGAGTGGCTGTACTGGATGCAGCAGGGCTTCATCACAATCACATGGGTGAAGCTCTTGGTAAAAGCTCCTAATTGAAACTTCACTGCAGATGTCCTGTGAATTCAGCATTTAAATTAATATACACTATGTTTTAAACCCAGCATTCCTAGCTTGTTTTGGAAAATTCCTTGTCTTGGTCTGTCTATTCCTCTTTACAATTGAGATTGTATGACTAATTATGTACTCATACTGCATAAGCTGAAGCAAACTGTTAACTGCTGAAGTCAGATGTCTCACATGCATGGGAAATACAACCAGTGAAAAGATGCAACATCTACTATGTGACACACTCTTTCTAAATTAGACTCGTCTCTTTGAAAAAATGTATGAGTTCCACAGCTCAGGCTTAGATCATAGTTTCACACTGCAGAGGATATCTTGGAAATCACAAAAAGCTTCTCCCTGATGTTTTTGATGGGTGCTTCTTCACAATGGCTTTTTTATCTTGAAAGCTGTGTCAGGCTCGTGGGAAGAAGGGTTTGTGATGTGTAGCCTCCGTTTAGAAAGCATTGCACCTCCCTGCTGTGAATCCTGCTTTGACAGTGCCATGTACCCTCTTTCTGGAAATTAATTTGGGTCTCTAATGAGTGTTTCTCTCTAAAATAAGTGTTTCTCTTCCAGGCTTTATGCCTTCAAGCCAAGGCTGCAGCATGCAGGAATGCAGGATTGGGGATGCAATTCAGCTTGCTCCAGTTGTCAGACTGCCCAAAGCACCCATGGAGTGTCCCGGGCCCAGGAGACGGGGCTGTGCGTGCCCCAAGGAGAGCTCCCAGGGGACGAGCACAGAGGGGGCTGGGTCTGTGCTTGGTGCAGTGACTGGTGCCATCCTGGCACCCGGCAGTGCTGCTGGGTCTCCTTGTACTGATGGGCAACAGCCTGTGCTTGGGCTACGTGTCCCTGCTTCAAAGTAGCGCCTAAGCAGCACATGCCCGCGTTGTCCCATTTAGCTGCTGCTCTCCTTCTGAGGAGGAGATCTGTCAGCTCCCTGTCTCATCTCCACAAGAATGAGAGGCCAATTCCCCCTTCCCCTTTCTCCCTTCTCTGCTTCCGTATAATCCTGCTCTCGTGCATTTCTCTAGGGCTACTTCAGTACTTTTCAAGTCGGCTTAATAATAAGCAGTCCTTAATCACAAGCAGCATTAACATCCTGGAAAGCTCAGCTGGTTGTGGTGAGCAGTCACACACAGTGTGAGGCCAGGAGAAAATACTGCTGTATCAGCACGGCAATAAATACCGACACGAGGCTGAGGGCAAACAGACCTCAACCTCGGGCCTCCGTACGTCTGCTCTGGGTTTAAAATACTCCCAGGAGGTGAAGCTGAGAACTCAACTCAATGCTAGTAAATATTTTTGACCTATGTACTGGCTGTGGGTAATTTACAACACTCTTGAAAATCTGATCTGGGTTATGTCCAATTCACAGAAGCTTATTTCCAAGGCAGTTATTTATAGACTGCCTTCCTGGCTCTTGGGTTTCTTGGGGAAGTGTCTGAACATCAGCTCTCCAAGCAATCCGCATAAAATTAGAATTTTCAAATATAATGGCGAATAAACAGTTTAAAGAAAGTGAAATATTATCCAACAAATCCTTCTTTTCTCTTAAAGCTTTGAGTCCTTAAATATTTATTAGCAGTGTCTCTACTCTGCAGCAATGTTAAAAGGCTCAGCCCCGTTCTAAGGAGGAAAACAATTCATTCGCTTAAAAATGAAGAGCAAATGCAGCTTGTAAAGAAGACCTTCAAGTCAGATTACAGTGTTTGGAAAAATGAGCAGCACTTCTGTCTCCCATGCAGTACAGCAAGAAATTATTTTTGTTTCTGTTTCCTGCCCTAAACCTTCTTGGCCTTGCACTTTCTCTGGCTTTCTAATGTCTTGCCTGTATAGTATTCTTCTGGGCCAGTCCACCACGTTGCTGCTGCAATCCAGTTCCTCCCTGGATGCTCTTGCAGAATTAAGGCCTTCATTTTTGAGTTCTGTTTTCCCTTTGCTTCAGTTATGTAGGAATGGGCATGCTGTAATCTCAGAGGATGCTAACTGGAGAATTGGGAGTTTTGAGGAAGTGTTATCTCCCCAGGCACTAATCAAACTACCTGTGGGGTAACAGCTAAAAATCTTTCGAGTAATTTGCTACATGGGTAGTAAACAGTGGTGAAAAGCGGCGTGGGTGCTTATTGAATTGGATTTCAAGTTTGATCCATATCAAAGAGTCAGCTGGAGAAGAGCCCCCCACCTGGCAGGTGCATGTGGAGCTGGCACTGCTTTGCCCGGGGGTGCAGGAGGGGAAGGACACCAGCCGTGACCGATACCTCCTAGGAAGAGGGGAAGTGGTGAAACCCTTCATTTAAAAGGCTACTTCCCAAGGAAAATTAGCTCCTGTTAGAAAATAGTCTCATTTATAACTCTCTGCAAGGTTGCATTCCTAACGGTTGTTGGGTTAACCGTAGTTAGGAGGACCGTGCTAAATTGTTTTAAGCACTTAGCTGTGAATGTTTAAGTGATTCTTCTGGGAAAGCCCTCTAGCATTCAGTTTCTTGTGCTCCATCAGTACATGCAGGATTGAGTGATGGTACGGTGGTTCTCTACAAATGTGCATGGGGAGGAAACCTGCACCAAGAGGAACTCATGGGGGGAAGAAGGGGAGGTGGAGACAATGCAGTGAGGTGCCCATGATGTGCAGCAAACCAGTGTGAGAGGCAAGAAGAGGGCCCTCCTCTGTAGGGCTAGTGCAGCTTCTTGACACTTCTTTCAGGCTAAATACATAGCGATAGGCTGGTGTCTTGGAGGGCCTATACAGTCAGACAGGGAGTGACATGTTCCTGTCATGTAGTCATACTACCCTATTTGATAGGTCTCTTCGTGAAATGCCAGAGGAGACAGTGTAATTAAAAGTTGGGTAGGAGGTAATATTATGGAATGAAGTTGGACTTTCCTGTAGCTGTGTGATTTTTGTAGGCAGGCAAATCTAAAGCTAGGGAGTACACCTTGTCTTCAGCTGAGCCCCACAGCTTGGTCTCAGTAGCACAGGTTCAGTTCTCCTTCTTGAGTTGACTAGTTCAGCCCGTGTGGATAAGCCCTTCCATCTACACTCTGGTAGTCACAAGTGTCTTCTAAGTGGCCCAGTTTCTCTCTCTCATGTCAGAAGGTGACAGACTCTTGGTAAGCTGAAGGTTTTCTGCAGTTGCACTTGCTTCCAAAGGCAAGGTAACACCTGAAATGTTGATAGCAGAATGAAGGAAAACAAATTATTGTGCTTGAAATCAAATGAGTTTTAATTAGTGTCTCTAACCCGTCTCGTGAAAGTTCTAAATGTCATTTAATCTTTGCTCTAAACAGTGACAGACTCATCTGAGGCAAACAATAAATGGCAATGTGGGCCAATAAAGCTGAAATGTACTGGGATTAAAACAAGCAATTTGGAAAAGAAACATGCTAGAGGGAAATGTGGAGTCCATGCATCCCACCTCCGGGAAGGTTAAATGTCAGCTATCCACAAAAGAGGATAAGTAAACTGGGCTGGAATTGAGAGGCAGACTCCTTACTTCAGTGTAAGGAAGGGTTTGGAACTTCCCAGTGCGGTGGGTGGGTGGCACCTGAGGAAGAAGTGGGCCAAGAAAACTTAAAAGAAGAACCTGATTAAAGAATGTGGAGGGAATGGTTGATAGCCTGGGCCTGGAGGGGATTTGCTGTAATGGCCACAGTGGGCAAGGTTCATCTAGGCCTTTGCCTGAAGCTCATTAGAGCAAGAGCTGCTTGGGTGGAGAGACCCTTAGCCAATTCTAGAAGTGGTCCAAGGCCCTCAAGGTGATCTGCAATATGGAACATGGGAAAGCAAAATGGGAACACATCTCTTTGATTTTGCAGCTAGCCTCAGAGCCACTTGGGCCTTTACTTTTGATCTTTTAATGGAGCTGGTTGCATATCTGTGAGGGCTTTCGTCCTCAGCTGCAGCAATACAAGCTCAACGAGCTGAGCTGGTTGCCGATTTACCTCTAGGAGTGGAAGTAGCGTTACAGCACGATCAAAGACTTATTCCAGTGGGGTCTTTTTATAACAATTTGGCACAGACTCGAAGATATGTGTTTCGTGGGCTCTGACATACGTGATTAACATTAAACATATGTTGTTGATGATGAATTCTTTCTAATAAAAGGAAGCTTAAATTAGAAGTCCTGCTGAAAAATAAGGCTGTGCAGAGCTATGAGTAAGCATCATTTCTCTCCTTTGTTTTTACCCTCCTGAAAATTTGATGCATCCCCATTCTGCTAATGCTTAAATACGTGAATAGTCTGTCAGGGAACTCAGGCATTTCTTTCTTTTGTATTACACAGAATGGTGGTGTTGCAGGTCTCTGTAGTTTTCTATTCTGCAGCCTCTGTGGCATACTTAATAGCAGAAAACAGCCAGTGCTTTAAAATAAAATGAATAGAAATAAAAATGAAATGAATTTAGGCTTGCATGTTAGAAACAGAGGGAAAGAGATCTTTTTTGTTTGTTTGGTTGGCTGGTTGTTTTATTTTTTTTACCTGCTGCAAATAGGGATGCTTTTAAGTTCTTGGTGTTTATGCTTCAAGCAAATGCAAATAAAACAGTGACTAAAGTAGCTGGGTTTTGACTGTGTGCAGAGAGTAAGAAATTTTATCTACTATTGATGCCATCCAAAAGGAACCTCTTCAAATTAGACTGAATATTGAATTACAGGAGAAAAAAATGCTTAATTACTCTGACGATGAGTTAAAGGAAACAGTCATCTTGAAGGAGCTTCATATAGTGTGTTGGGGGCAGCTTGCAAGTTTGGTTGATATAATTGCTTTGGTTGATACAATACAAAACACACAGACATGTGCAAATTGCATGATTTTGTTCCATATTGCACTCTATAATGAGGAACTAAAGAAAAGGAAAATCAACGTTGTGCCTGTTAGATGGATTTAAAACTGCCTATCTAACGGTCCTCAAAAGGTCATTGTGAAGTGAAGGTACCGTGGGGCTCTCTCTCTCCCTTTTCAGTCTGATATTTACCAGCTCCCTGGAAATGACCCTGGCAAAGGGGTCTAGTGGGCACTAGCAGAGCTGTGGGGAGGGATGTTAAAGGACAACCAACCAGGTAAGCAGGATGCTAAGGACAGATCCAGACCCCAATGAGGAGTCACTGTGGGCAGCCTAATGCTGTGACCAGCTTCCAGAGTGGCAGCCCAGCCTTATTAACAGGGAATTTTGCACTAAGTCCTAACTTTCCACACCTGGTGCAAATATTTGTAATAGGGAGATTTCCAATGTAGTAGGTAAAACTACAAGATATGGCAGTGGAAGAGAAAGACATTCATATGAGAAATATGAGTGAATACTGGGACAATAACAAATGCTGTTTATTGGTGAGCCACCACTGTTGGAGCTGTGTATGTATCTGCACCTTTAGTATGTATCTGTAACTTGGAACTGATGTATTGGGAAGACCTATGGTGCCTGCTATGCAGGTTAGACTGGAGATGCAGAACAACCGTGCTGACCCTGTACCAGGCAGAAGAGCCCCCAGAGCACCCTGAATTCACTGCCAGGGTGGTCCCCGTCTTTGTGCATGCCTGAAATCTGGGGGAGACGCTCTGGGGGACATGGTGTGGCTTCAGCAGCTGGACACTTCATGGAGACAGAAACCCAAACCACCAAACAGCTCTCCGTGAAGGGTAGCAAGTGTCTCTATGGATCTGCAAGATCAAAGCTTTAGATCGGAGTTTTCCTTTTCCCATGGGCTTTGCACAGAATGGAGAATGATTTTAAAATAGGAGCCCTATTTCTTATTCAACACTCAGGCCTAAAAATTGATGGAAGCGGTGGCAATTAGAGCGGGTGAGAGCGAGCGAGGTGCCTCTTCCAGTTCATTTAGCAAAGGAACCGAGTTGTCTCCCCTAGGCACTTGTCTTGCCGCCCGTGTGACCGCGGATGGCTGCCACTGTGAAGGAAGTCTGTAATTTAAAAGCAGCTCTGAATCATCCTGCCTGCCTTTCTTGGCTTAACACCACTTCGCTTTGCTGCTCTGCAGAGCCCGCCGTTTACAGCCTTGTCCTCTTCGCTGACAGCGCAGTGCAGGAGAGGCCCAAGACCCATGGCAGGTGTCTCTGGGAAGAGAAGCTCAGGTGCTTTGGTCTACTGCCTCTACAGGCAGCAGCCCATTGAGCAACTGCTTTAACAACTGGTGTTTTGGTCTATTGCTCTACAAGCAGCAGCCTGTTAAGCAACTGCCTCTGCCCATCCCAGCCTCCGTTATGGGCTGGCAGTGGAGGCATCTGTCCTGTGCTCATCTCTCCTGAGGAGGCAAATGTTGAAGGCAAAGCACCGTGTTGATGCCTTGGATCGATGCAAGCAGATGCCTCTAGGAGGTGCATAAGGGTATTGTGCTCTTACACCTCTGTGAAGAAGGGTGGACATGAAAGCGAGTAACAAGCCCAAGGTCTCCCTGGTAGGGTCCCATTGGACTGATGTTATTTCAGAGATGTGGGGGATAGCCTCGGCTGTAGTGACCATGAGCTGGTGCAGTTCAGGATCCGACGAGGAGGAGGCAGGGCTGTAAGCAGCCTTGCAACAATGGACTTCAGGAGGGCCAACTTTAGCCTCTTCAGAAACCTCCTCGAAAGAATCCCATGGGCTAGAGCCCTAGAA
>VWPW01018126.1:0-31242 GCA_013389825.1 Crypturellus undulatus
AAAAAAAACATTGCAAAAAGATGGGGAAGTGTCTGATTTTGCCTTCATGACTATTTTGGTCTCATATTGGAGTGAAAAGAGATCCTCTGAAGAACATTCTTTTATATTATTATTTTAAACAGGCTAATACAACAGCAATATTTCTCTTACCGGGTTTTGTGCAATTTATTTTAGCCTTTGTAGCATGTCCTATGTTTTAGGAAACAGCCTCTGCAGTCATGAAAATACACGGGATTTTAAGGAGCAAGGTCAAAATTTTAGCTTTTCAAAACCTGTGATTGCAAGCAAAGATCCAATCTCCAAATTCTTTACAACATGGAAAATCCATTTTCTAACCAGCCCTACTTATGGCTGGGCAGATGGGTTGCTTATCCAAACTAACACTGACCTTCAAAAATGTTTGGTTTGATGTCAGTGTTTGGGCTGAGGTTTGGTTTGGCCAGTTCTTATTTTTCCATCGCTCTTCACCCATCCCTAGAAAAGATGCAAAGGAATAAAAAGAATGCCATGCGCACGGGGCCCAAACTGAACTTCTGTTCAGTAGAAATAATAAAAAACCCTTTTAGCTCCTGTTTACCTGAGGAATTAGCATGGTGCTCACTGCCACAGCAGCAATCGCATTAGGAGAAACATCAGTGATGCTGCAAATGAGGAGAGAAAACGGGTTTTGAGAAAGGCCTGAAGTCTTTTGAGAAAAGTCTTTTGAGAAAAGAAATGAGGAGAGAAAACGGTTTGCATGGAGGAATGAGTTTTCCTCGGGAAGCAGCAGTTCCTGCAAGTCTGTTTGGGAGCCGCCGCTCTGGGCTCCTCCAGAGGCTCCATGGATGTGCAATCCCGCTCCGGGATGGGATAAAACACGAAATAGTGACATAAAATGCACAGATTTGTGTCAGTGACAGGGCTGCAATGAGGGTTAGATCTCAGCCTAGAGGTGAACCAAATTTTAACCCAGGAATGAGAGTTTAGAAAAGTCACTCCCAGGTGGTCACGCTGGTCACGGAGGTCCTGCTCACTCCGGCTGCCTTTGCATTTTCCTACGCTCACTACAAGATGACAGACAACATATATATATATACACACACACATATATACACGAGCTTGCAAACATATAAGGATGATTAATACTTGCTCAAGATTAATTGCATGTTTACTCCAAGGAACGGCTCCGTCATGACTTGAAGGTTTGCCCAGTCCTTTGATGGGTTTTGTCACTTTGCAGCCCGCCGCACCGTAGATACATCATGAGATATGGAAAAAAGCCAGCGTGGAAGCTGAGCCCGGGGCCGGATCCTGGCCATGGGAACACCTCTCTGGTGTGCGTCACCCCAGAGCTGCCGAAAGCACAAAAAGTCTTATACATACATATATATATTTAGCTAGAATGAAACCGTTTGGGAAAGGGAAGAGTATTGTACCCAAATTGCACCCACAGGCCCAGAATAGATGGGTGTTTTTGCAAAAGCAGGAAGAAGAATTAACTTGTTGACTCCATACTCTACACAGGAGCATTCAAAGTCAACAGAAGGCTGGTGAAAATACCTCATCACATTCATTTATTTGCCTCAAAAACAAAAAGCTGGCCTTTCTTCCCAACAAGCCAAGCAAAAAATGGGGCAATATTTTCAGCACGCTCCGGTCTGCCCTTGCAGATTTAATCCTGCCCTCGCAACACCACGGTGTGTGCAGTCAAATACATGAACCCGTTGGGCGCAACATGGATTTTTCAGGGCAGCAGGTCCATGCAGTCTTCCTCATTGCTCCCAGGAGCATTGTGGAGGCAGCAACGCTCCAGCCTTTAAATGGAAAACAGCCCCAGCCATCCTGCAATTCGCTCTACGTGCGCATGCACACGCGCGCTCGCTTTTTTTCCTGCTTTTCCTTCTTCCTCTGCTATTCAGCACGGCGTTTTGCAAGGCGCTGGGTGAATATTGCTTATGAACAAGCAATCTGTGTAAACACCATTATCACAGCTCATAACGATCGCCCGCGCCTCGGGGCAGATCGCTGGGGTAGCTGCGAGTCACCGAGAAGGGAATGTGTTTTAATTTGCGCTTTGTGTAAATCCGTTTATTAAAAAATGAAATCCATTTATTAATGATTCCATGAAAATCAATGAATCCATTTATTAAAAATGAAAAGAAGCAAGTTTAAAATTTGCCGTTGAGCTTGCGACTTGCTAAATGTTTGTTTTCTGCAAAGTCTGTATTTAAATTTAGTTCTTTTACATTGTGCTCGTGTCTGAATGTCATTGAGAAATGCATTCCAGGACGGGATTAATTGGAGGCTAATTCTTTCAATCATGGTTTTTGGAAGGAATATCAGGGCACGTTGATCTAAATGTCTTCTTTCTATTTCTATTTCATATCTACTAATTGGCAGATATATTCTGATATGGCTTGGAGAGCTTGGTGGGACACAGGAGCAGGACCATGGATTGGAGAGGCTTTTTCTTCTAAAAAGCCCTCACTGACGATGCCACTTCAAAGATGCTCAGGGCGATAACTGGCTTTCCTCTCATTGCCCTGGTCCATAAATAATTTTATTGTCCTGTAATAGATGCAACTCTCCCCGAGACTGCTTTAAGTTTACGCTGGAGCAAGCTTCAGGCACCTTCCCTAATTAATATTTGGAAATCTCGTGAATTCCGGGTTCTTTTTTTAGCTTGTCCGGTGCGAAGGAGAACGGATATATATTTAGTCTGAGTTTCTGCACCTATTTTATAAACACAGGAATTCTGAGACAAAATAATAATAGTGTGAAAACGGACCAACCGCAGTGATGGCAAATACGCCGATAGACATTTTAGTTTATAGTTACATGGAAAATGTTTGGGGCGAGGAGAAAATATGGCCTTTTGTGGAAGGGGTGGTCCCAAATGGAGGATTCCCTTTTAATTACCCCATACATTCACATTTTCACCGAAATAATAAATAGATGACAGGGATAGAGAGAAGGGTATGAATTTCAGTGGTCACTAAATAATTGAGCAGACCACCTAAAAGTTATATTTTGTTAATTTAACTAAAGCTGCACAGTCATAGCTTTTCTTTGCCAGTGAGGTAATTTTAGATCTTAAGCTTTTATCTTTCAGTGAATTTTTCATGTAGATTGTGTAGATTATTTCCCTAACCCCTCTAAATTTCTTAGTTCAGTAGCAAATACTGCCTACCTTTTCTGAAAGCAATGTCAGAAATTAAGATACTAGGGGAGGATAATAAATACTTGAAATAAAACATATTTTCTCTTTCATTTGCAGTAAATAATAGGTATTTTAGATTTCTTCCATTAACTGTTCATACAATTTTCCTGCTGGGAACATTGCCTCTGTATTAGCAAAGAATCACGGTAGGAAAAGATGAGATGTTAAATCACATTTTCAGCTATCTTGACATGCCGTATTTGGCACGGCTTTCTCCACGAACAAGCTAGTCTATATATTTCGGAGAAATTAAAACCATATGGTAACACCTTTAAAAAAAAAAAGCCCTTCTCTGGAAGCATCCTTGGAGTTTTCGAAACATGCATGAATTAAATATAGCTGCATTTATTTAGAAAGGATTTAGCTGGGATTAGCCGTAGCCCCTCTCTCCTGTTCCAAGGACTCAACCTGCCAATGTGCTGATGCTGTAAGCCACAACGGGAGATAACCGAGTGGTTGTGTTGCTATTAATAACCTCTTTGGCTCTAAATTGAAAAAAAAAATGTACTTAATTTTGGCAGCTTGCAGCTTTTGTGATAACTAGGGAAGAAGTTAGGGTGTTCATCAGAGGATGGGAGCTTTGTAAGCCCAGGAGCTGCTGTAACAACATTGTCACTGCGAGAAACCAGACATTGCTGTGTCACTTGCAAGATGTTAGTAGATGACACCAAGACCTTCTGTTGCATCTGATGCTTGCAGGTATTTCCTGGCCAGATGCAAACTTATTCTTTCAGTCCAGGGCTGCCTAACACCAATATTTAGA
This sequence comes from Crypturellus undulatus, assembly GCA_013389825.1. Taxonomy (NCBI): domain Eukaryota; kingdom Metazoa; phylum Chordata; class Aves; order Tinamiformes; family Tinamidae; genus Crypturellus; species Crypturellus undulatus. Next base: position 3,963 of record VWPW01018126.1, read on the forward strand.
AGGTCCCTAATTTCTCTAAGGCCATGGGAAGCCACAGGGTTGCAGAGACTCCACGTCGCCTCTCTCCTTGAATTAGCTGGTGACATTATAAGCCTTGACAAGAAGAAAAACCTCCTCCAACTCCCACACAACCCAACACGCGGTCAAATAGACGACTTAAGTGGAAAGCAGTTGATTAGATGAGTGTAGGTATATAAATTTGGTACAGATATTTTGATATAGGAAACATATTTTCAATTTTGTATTTTATGTCAGTTAGGAAGCATGTAAAAACTTTTCAGCAACATAATACCCCAAAAAGTAAAACCTTCAATTTTCCCCCTGCTCTTTTCCTATATACCTCTTGTATATTTGCACATTTGGCTATGATGACAATTAGTTCTGTGCTACGGGACTGGATTGATTTCGCTTTCTGGGTCTCGTTCAGCTAAAACGTTACAGGTTCAAATACAGAAGTCTCTGGTTAATGAACTCCAGAAAGTGTAAAATACTGAGGCCCTGCAGTTACACGATCACCCTTCCGAACAGAAGCACTAATATCTAACAAGGCGAGCTACTGTTCTACCCTTTAGAAGAAGCTCATAAAAAGTAGGTTTAATTTGTCTGGGAAAAATAGACTTAAAAAAAAAAAAAAAAAAAAAAAAAGTGGTATAAGTTCCCTGGTGGAAAAACATGCTTCTATTATGAAGCCTTCCCACCAAATGTCTTGGAAATTAGGCAAAGTTAACATGTCCAGTTGGAGCCGCGCCAGGAAATGAACACTGGATGTTCTCTTGTAAAAATCCTGAAAGCTGCAAGGAACCCATAAACAGTTTGCAGAGTGAGTCAAAATGGGCCATTTTATGTTCCCTAATGGAAATACAGCTTATTTGTACATGGATTCAAAGTAACAATGTGATGTCATCAAATGATTGAAGGGCAGAAGCATAGCGAGAGTCAATATACAGCGGTGGCTGGAAACGTCCTATTCTTGCTGCAGGATTTTGGAGGAAACCCCAACACTAACACTTGGAACCCCAAACACAAGGGTTTGTCTTGGCCCTTCGGAGGTAGCACAGGAAAACCTCAGCCGCGATATTCCTGGAATTGTAAGGTGGGAAGTTTACTGTAACCATTACTTTAAGGAGGGGTTTTCAGGTTTTTTAGCAGAGTTTGTGATTGGTTCACAATAAAGAAGTTTTTCCCCCCAAAACTCACACCTTTGCTCAAGGTAGCCAATAAAGTATCCGTGTGCGGTATTAGCACCTGAATTAGGCTGAGGTGTGCAGATCAGCACGGATAGTTTTGGAGCAGGTATTTTAATGACATATTTACTGCAGCAAAAGCGCACACCTGAAAATGTGTCCCCGGAGGACGGAGCTTCCTCCACGGAAAGGGGAGCTGGGATGTTCCTCAACCTTTGACTTCCAGCCAGAGGCCCTTTTCCTGCGTTCTGAAACGTGAGATTCCATCCCTTCTTCCACAATATGATTTTAATTTGTAAAGTGGTTTTGAGCCTGTGGCAGAAAAAACAGAAGGTTGAAGTGCTATCCAGCACTGATACACGGGTTTTCCAGCTCCAGATGAGCTAGGAATAGTCCTATAGAAGAGAATGCAGCAGCCGTTCAAATGCAAATGGGTAGAGAGAAGCAAATGCAGAGTTTTGCCCAGGTAATATAATTACCGTAGATCCTGGAGAGCAGCAAAACCAGGTTCATCATCAGTTATCTGAAAACTGACTCAGCAATCCTGCAAAGTTGTTATAAATAATATATATTTTTTAATTTTTCCTCAGAAATTATCTTAAGAGACAGATGACTCTTCCTTAACTTCTTGAAGTAAAGTTTAACACTGACCCTTGAATTATCTCATTTGTCTACTATTTCTGTCATGTAATTTTATTACTGTACTACTAATTATTGTCAAAGGAAAGCAATTTTTTTTTACTTTCTTTGCAAAAGAAAGAGGTTTTTTTGTTGAAGGATGTTGAAGGGTGTCCTGTTTTGCCCTGAATATAAGAGTTATCATTCACTTAGAAACTTTACATAGAGTGGTCTAGCTCCATTGCTCTAATTAGAAATAGCCAATCTGGAATTAATCTCTCATTCAAATAAGCTTTGGAGCCTAAGCTTGTATCCAAATTCTGTGTCTGGTTCCCAGTGAGAATATTAGAAACCTCAACTAAATGATATGTTTAGGTAAATGAAGACTGAAATTAATTAATGAAAAAGATTTTAATTAAATATAAAATAGACCTAAAGATACATAAATGCAGCACAGAGCTAATGCAAGTATCTCTGCAGGACACTGCACTGCGCTGTGCAGACACAGCTGGATTTCCTTTACAGATGTTGCCCTACAGGGTTTGTGGGACTGAGCAAGATGATCCACGTTTGTACAGACAAACACAGGAGCAGCAAAGTGACACGAGGCTGCCAAGGTCAGCTGAAATAAGGGGCAGAATATCTTAGATTTCTGTTCCCCGACTTCCAGATCGTAGGTTCTTCCTTGTTTCGTGGATTCCATGGTCCATTTTCTCTAAGAAATTTTCTGAAACAAGTTGAGAGCTTATTCTTTAAAGATGTAGGAATTCCTAAGTCATTTATGGAGAAATTGTTAGGGAACATTAAGATCTCATTATATACTACTGAAAAAGCAAACATAATTTTCAGGGTCTCATTCATTTTGATGGAAACTTTTAAATCGGTTCTAGTTACTGATATTTGCAAGCAGTTCACTCATTTGTCTTTAATTTTGGCAGGAGGATTAGCTGCAGATTCAGTGGAACAAGTCACTATTTGCTCACCTTTCTGTATTTCACAGTAGCTGCCAATTAGGAGGTGGGAGAGAGGTATGCATAGGCTAGAACCATATGGTGTAGTCTAAAAGTAGATAATTTAAGAATGACATTTATTTGTATAAAAAATAGTGCCTTCTCTTACCTACCTGTTAGGTATGGCCCTTTCATGAATCTTGCCCACAGTTGCAAGAAAAGCAAATTGGAATAAAACGAGATGCCAAGAACAGCACTTGCTGGTTGGGAACATTACAGTTTTATTATAGGAAAATACCTGTATCACACTCGTAAAGAAACTATTAAAAATGTAGGTAGGCTACCCTTGCTACCTCCTTCCACATACCCACACCTATGCACAAAACCTTCCTTTCTTCTGAGCCCCAATTTCAGCCAATTTCTTCCCGAAGGTTGTGTCTAACCGACCATCAGAAAAAAATCACAAAGAAGAACAGGAGAGGGAGGAATCTTTCAGTTTCTAATGTAATTGTATGAAATTTCAGAACGATATAAGAAGCTCCTGCACACAAAGTTTGCCGACGAGGTGCAGCACCTGCACATCTAACTACACGTTTCACCTGGGTGTCCTTGTATCCCTTGTGCTGGGATTTCCGGAAGATTTCGCTTGAGATGCACTAAAACGTTGCTGGGAAGGAGATACACGAATAGAAGAAACAAGTTTCTTCCCTCTTCAACCTTTCTGCTGAGCTACGTGTGGCTGGAATTGAGCAGAGAATAAATAAAGCACCGAATTTAAATGTTTTCTTGCAAGTTGTCTGAAAACAAACATACTTGACAGCAGGGCTAAACCCTTGTGGGAGCTGAGCTGAGTCTATCACACACTGGCCCAGGTAGGAAACGGCTGTGCAACATTTCAAAGGGTCCTTCCTCTCATTTTGCTTAAAAGAGCTTTTTAGTGACTCCCAGGATGGTGCTTTTCCATATACTGGGTGCTCCCGTGGTTCCTCATCCCCGATCTCCCAAGGTTTGTTATGGGACTGTAAATCTAGAGCAACTCCAGCGATTGCACCCAACTTGGCCTTATGGAAAGCCAAAGAAAATAAAATGGGTTGTCAGAGGAGTTATATCCCATTTGCATCAGTGTAGCTGAAAGCGTAATTTGCACTATTTTTTAATAATACAGTGTCTGAGCTCATTAAGAATGAAGGCCTGGAAATGCTTACTTCCATGCGGAACATCCTTCATGTGGGCAGCCCCGGTGCTGCCCATTTTTGTGGAGAATGGGAATGCACCAGATGTTGGGACTGCAGCAGGAACCTGACTTGTTCCAGATGAAACTCCGCTTTACTGAGCTCATGCAGTCTGCACGTTTGGGCCCTTACGGTAATGCCCAAAGGAACTGATAAAAACAATAGCTAAGAAGCCTTGAAATAGCATTCTGGAGAATGTTATAAACTGGTAAGGGAGAAAATTTTGACATTTAATTTTTTTTTTTTAAGATTTAGAAACAGGAGGAGTGGTTTTGACATTAAGAATAACATCAAGATTGCAAGACTATATCTGATAAAATGAAGATAAAGTTTAGAAAAACAAAAGGAATCACATTTTTATTCTTCCCTCCGAAGGGTTCTGCCAGCCTTAAATATTGCAACTGTTGGAGCCAGATGAATGTCAAAATCACATTGACGGATTTGCACCGGCCTTGCCTGTCCCTCACAAACTGCGGGACCATCTCAGGGTCGGTGGGAGATGAAACCTTCCACTCTCTCTTCCAAATATCTGACAAAAATTTGGAAAGAAGATTGAATTCAGAAATTGCTGTTACTACAAGAGAGGATAATGATTATTTATCACCACATTTGTATCCCAAAATAAATAGAAGATAATATAATAATAAACTAAATAAAAGATGTTACATCCAGCCCAGCCTGTGCGTTTCCTCCTGCTGGCTCCAGAGGCCCTGCGGATATATGGGCAGAAAAGGAACTGCTGAAAGGATAAGCTGAAATGCGTGAATTCAACAGCAAAACTCCCATTGACTCCAAAATTGGTAGGATTTTGCCCCACATTAGGTTCAAGTGATAAAAATGATATGATTGATGTAAAGCACTGCACCCAGCCGCTTCAAATTAAAGTATTTCTGGGGTGCAGAATGAGAAATGTGTTTTTGGAGGGGGGGTTATTTTCAATGCAATGTATTCCAATATACCTTTATAAAAACATGTTCCAGAGAAAACATAAGGAAATTAAGTTTGGGTACGGCTGCACAGCCATTTCCCTCCTCCCCAGTCCAGATTCGCTTGGACATAAAACAACATTTTGATATTTCATTTTGAGGGGTCCTTTCTTCAGCCCTTTGGAAACAAATTTCACCTTGTGTATAGCTGTAAATAAAAAAAAAAAAAAGCAACCAAATCAATTCATCACGGACTTTTATGAAGTGGAGAGAAAGTTATCACACCCCATTGGTTATAAATTGATTTCTGAAGGCGCGCGGAGCCGTAAAGGGCGTTTCTGCCCCGCGCCGTCTGCGCGCGCGGCGTTTCCTCCGGGTCAGGAGGCACGAGCCCAGGGCAGCCCCCAGGGTGGGTAATTCGCAACACAGGGCCCTCATTGCAGAGCTTCCCTGCCACAAGGCGCAAATATGTTTTCCTTGGCCGGGCGAGCGGCATGAAATAAATTATTCTGCAGCGAGTGTGACAGCGCCGGGCATGGGGTACAGAGAACTGGACAATTTCCCGGTGGCCTCTTGCCTAGAATTTGTCCCGAACGCATGGAGCCGAGCGGGAGCCGTGCAAGACAGATGTGGATGGGGCATACTAATTCCCAGCTCGACTTTATCTTTCCGTGTCACAAAAGGACAACGCGTTGCTGCGGAAAATGTCATTTAGCGGAATTCACTGTGACTTTTAGCTGGAAAACGTCTGTGGATCCGTGGTGCAGCCTGTTTGAGGCGGCTGCTCTCAATCCTTGGGTTTTAGTGTGTATTTCACGGCTGCACAGAGTGGTTCTTAGGTTAAATTCGTTCCTGGCGTGGCTCTATCAAAGCCATGTGTGCTGCTCTCGAAAACTATGTGACAGTGTGAACCTTGCAGCAAGAGCAGCAGTTATCTGATAAAGGGGAAAAAAAGGACATGCAGCAATGCTTTTGCTATCAGCTATGAGCTACCATTTTAATCAGTGAAAAAAACAACCCCTAAACCCTTAGCTTTTTCTTTTACGCACTAAAGGCCAGATTTTAAAAGCTATTCTGACATCTAATTCCCACTGAATTCAAATGTGTGGCTTCAAACCCTTTTAACATAGTAATATCTCTATGTACACGTTCAATAATGAGGAAGACAGGGTGCAAGCTCTCCTTGTACACATTCCTGCCACACAAACCCACTGATGGGATTTCATGGAATTGATGGCAGTGGCTTTCGAGGACAGCAAAATATTAACATTTGCCCTATTTGTCTAGATAGCTGCAGAAAAATGCACTCCAAAAAAAGAAAAAAGAAAAAGGAAAAANGCTAAATAGCTGCAGAAAAACTCACTCCAAAGAAAGAAAAGGGAAAAATCAACCCATCGCTTATATGCTTCAGTGGCTGCTGCATGGAAAGGTGAANTCAACCCATCGCTTATATGTTTCAGTGGCTGCTGCATGGAAAGGTGAAAAATCGAGACAAATCAACACTTATTTAGCTCACAAATGCGAGGAGAGGCCCAGCTGGCATTGGGGGGACTGTGCTGGGAAATAGCAACATATTGAAGGGGCACCTCAGCAGCCTCCTGCTATGGATTGCTCGGAAGATTGAGAAAACTCTGGATTTTGCTTTGGGAAAGCAGCCCTGGATGTCTCTCTGTCTCCGAGCTATTCTGCAGACTTAATGAAAAGGAAAACGCTATCATGTGGGGAAAAAATGACTTCCAGAAGCTGTCTCTTTGCTCGGCCATACAGTAGCTGCCTGGAGGGATGAATCCAGGTCAGACACAATGTGAGGTGCCGCTTCACCGCTTCGTACACGGAAACGCATTCCTTGCTAAAGAATTTTCTTTTCTGCCTGAAAAACAAACATTTTAGAGCAGCTTCTTGCTACACGTATGTAAAAACCAGGTAAGTTTAATCCCCTCAATTGTCCTTAAATTTGCAAAGCAAATAACCAATGCAGCAGAAGTCTTATCAAATGTGATAAATAAATGCTATATGATTAAAAGCGAGAAGACAATTCTTCTGAAGACCTGGTAAATATATATACACATATATATTTTCCCAGGATCCCTGACTTTTGTTTCATTTTGCTCATCCATTCAAATTCGCTGGGAAGTCGAAGCAGAGCCGCTATCTCCTGCTGCTTGCTGGACGTACCTGGGGCATTATTGAATAGTTAAGTGGATAATGGCATGAAATAAACCTACAAAAACCAACACACTTCACAGTTAATATTTTTTCCCCGTGCAGTTAAATTACTCTGACATGAATGTCATAACTCTTATGAGGAGCTCCATAACGGGTCTGATCTTACACGCTCGGCGCTGTAATGTATCTCCTGAACGGCAGCAGACCTATGGAAACTGAATATGCACGGGTCAACGGTAATATATTTTATAGTGTCAATAGAGTATATCATTACCACGGTAGTGGATTACAATGGCAAGGTCTCATCATCTGCTACTGAAAGATGCTGTTTTCCACCTGCGCGCTGCTGAAAGCTCTCCAGCTCATTCCCTTGGATGAAGGAAAGCGGGAGACCGGCCCCAAAGTTGGATTCTGGAGGGATAAAAGTCCCCATTTCTGCATGCATCAAACCTGCAAGAGACTCTGAGAGCTCCTGGTCAGGGAAAGGACAGTGCAGAGCCGTGCGGAGCTAACGAATGTGCCCATGCCCTGGGCTGGACAATGAGGTAAGAATTTCTAGTCTGCAAGGTGGATCTATCAGGATGTTTTAGCTAAAAATGCTCAGGCTGGAGGTGAAAAAGCTGGAGGTTTCTCCCCAAAGTGAAACACAAAAAAAGAGTCGCTCAACGCAAGGGGAAAATAGATTCCACATTCAGGTCGCCTACTAGGGCTGTAGAGCCGAACATAAATAACAATTTAAAAGAAACTACCCCATTGATCCATTCTATTTCTTTTCTAAATGCACCTTCCTACATGACGCATATAGGAAGAAAATCTTCCTACATGAGCACTCCATGTCAGCATGGTTCTTATAACCTTTTATTTTTTATTTTTTTTAAGAAAAGCAATATAAGAAAGAGAATGGTAGCTAACGAGCAAAAGGTGCTTCTGGTATTGCTGCCGTGCCTGTGAAGGAGCCACGCATTAATCACAGACTTTATTTACTCCATTTTTTTTGAAGAAAGTTGTTGTTTTCTGTACTGAGTTCTTGGAATGACCAACGCGAGCACTGGTATGATGATAACTTCTGCTGTTATGAATGCTCATATTCCTCTGCATCACCAACTAGTGACTTTTTCTTGAGTCCAGCAAAGCAGTAATTCAGTCCCGTTTGGGAAGTGACACTTCTGTTTCTGAAGCTCCTATTTGTGCTCTCAAATCAAGAGAAGAGAGGCCAAGAGAGAGCTCAGGGTAAGGAGAGCTGGGCCCCCGGCACCTGAAGTTATGGGATTCCCATTCCCGTTCCGCAGAGTGTAGGGTTTGGAAGTCTCAGTTCGCACTCGCAAGCTGTGGGTCTGGGTTGGCTTCGCTTTTTCATCCACATAAAAGGACAAAAATCTAATGTAACAGCCAGCTACTGAAATTATTCCTCTATTACAAGCAGTGCAGGCTGATTCTTGAAATGTGATGGATTCCAATGCACTTCAAGAATGAGAGGCACTTTTGGGTATCAGTGATTAATTCTTATATTTTTAAGGCAAATGGTCTCACAAATGCTAGGCTCTGCTTTAGGTTAAATTTTGGCACTCAGGGTTTTGCCTGAGCTCAATGAGCTTCCCAGTGATCAGACCAACCTCGAGATTCTCATTTAAAACAAATCTGAGGTTATCCTGATACCGAACATTACCTCAAACCCAATCCATTTCCCATGGCTTGGACCAAGAAACACAACACATCTCCACTTTGCTCAGGGTTTGCAGGGCTTGGAGATAGAAGCTGAGGTGAATCCTGACTGCTCAGTAATCTTTTGCACAGTCTGAAACATCTAGTGGTGTGAAACATGTAGAGATGTTTCACATTATCAAATGAATTGGAACCTAAAACATGAAGCAGACACCAGATCACGAGCAGTGGGGGCAGCTTCTCAGCTCCGATGCTCAGCACCTCCTGCTCTGCATGCAAACCTGTAACTCAGGCTACTGACTCCAAGCTTCATATTCACCACCACGTGTACAGCTAAAAGTGTTAATGATAGGGTAGGTTTTCACCTACATTTTTTTTTTAATGAAATGAAATGATGAAATGAAATAAAATCAAATAAAATACACTCCTCCACCCTTCTGATAGAATGGTGCTAAAAGGTTAACTTGCCAAATGGTATTGCTCTCGGGCCGATGCTGTGGTGGCTCTGTGGTTTCCGCCTATATAAATTTGATAATATTTTACAAATGCAGTATATGAAATATATTCTTAACATGTGTTTAATACATTTACAATCTATTAAAATGAAAAACAGAATATGCTTCAAATACTGCTTGGGTATTTGCTTAATGCACTATGTCTGGAACATGTTAAACATTATTTTAGAGGTAATTGAAACATTTCACACACATTCACCCTGCGTGCCGTGCATGTGTACTGCACGCACATTGGGGCAAGCCTTGCCCCGAGCGCACGGCCTCAATATCCATGAGATACTGAGACCCGAGAGCTCTCAGCCTGGCATTTCCCTCCTCTCCAGGTGAGCTCGGGGTCTCCACGACCCCCTAAGGAAGAAGAATTCCTCTTTTCCTTCACTTTACTGGCACATAGAGAGCCCCAATATCTTGGGGTTGTCTGCATCCCTGCGCTTCATTTTTGCTCCAAAAACTCAATCCAAATTCACTCTATGCAAATGGTTACCAAGTTACAGGGTATTATTTCAGCTCACTTCGGCACATCGCCCGTCAAAGCAGCCATTAAATGCTCCTCAAGTGAATATTTATGTAAATACACTCGGTACAGGAATATTCCTGCGTAAGTATTTGCTTAGTTTCACAACATGTTCCTCTCGCTCATGCCAATGTTCCCAAAAAGTGAACAAGGTGCATAGAATAATGATAGAGAGAATTCCTGGTTCTTACCCAAATAAATGGCCACAAAGACTTTATTATAGTATTTTCCCTGTTATCTGTATATAACCATTTTATGTCCCAGGAGAAGACATGGATATACTAGATATAAGTAATTTAAGCAACTCAGTGGCCATCATCGTTCCAGGGAAGTCATACAGTCTGAAGGTTAAGAGTGAAAAATGTATTTATTTCCAACTTGGACGCAAAACTGTGATGTGTTCCCAAGCATCTGACTTTTTTGTGCAATTTCCTTTTCATTATTTGACTGTGCACGGTGCACACTTTTTAGCCTAGGAACTTAAGCTTAGCCTGTCATAGAGCTTCATTTTTTTGCATTCTTTTAATCTAAATCAACAAGGTACACAATAAATAATTCGGAAGATAGCTACACTTGTAGATGGCTTTCAGAAAAGCCGTACTTGTTGCTGAGAGATTTGCTCCTTGGACCAAGGCCATCTGTGTACAATGCGAGCTCCTAAGGCTGAAAGCTCCTGGTTTTCTTTGCGTGCGTGTGGATGTTTTGCTTAGCGCTTGGGATCCAACCTCTTCAGAACTAGCAAAGCAAATTCCCTTGCTCCTCACCCCTTCTGGAAAAACACCGGCGTGATGAGAACGAGGAAAGTCGCTAAGTGCATGAAAACGAGGTAGCAGCAACAGGCGGTGTTTGCAGCTCTGCTCTTGGCTGGCAATCTCGTACAACACGGACCTGATCTATCAACTTCTATTTCTCAGTGGAGCCTTTACTCCATCTACTGCCGTCTCCTTGGTTTTTTCATCCCTTGCCCCTTGCCAAGTCATGTGGGCAGCTACAAATTTGTCCCGTTGGTGGCAGACTACAAGTTATTTATCATTTCAGCTTTGGTTGAGACACGGATTTTAGCTGGGAGCCATTAGAAGAAAAGAAATTCAATGTTCAAAATAGACCAGATTAGTTCTCATTAGAGTGGTTTGTGGATGTTTATTGATTTCTGTATGATTCTCTTTATGCAACTCCTTCAATGACTTATTCTAGTGCACCTATTCAGGTTAGATGGCCTCAAAATTAATTCACATAACAAAGTAGATCAATCATTTTCTAAAGACAGCTGAAGCCAAAGAGCAGAATTTCTGAATGTATCGCATTACTTTGCCTCTTTGCATTTGGGATATATCTCGGGCAAGCAGCTAATGGATTGGAGAACCTTCCCTGTTCTCCAGTTTCTGCAAAGAGAATAGCTTTTTTCCAATACAAGCTTGTATTGTGTAACTATTCTTTGTAAATAAGAATTATTCCTTGGCAATAAATAAATAATCCCCCTCCTCTAGATTTGCAGTAAAACTCTCATTTTTTTGAACGCTTTCGGATATTATGTAGGAATTTCATCTGAGAGGGTTACAGACAAATAGTAGATATTACATGCAATTCTTACTAAAAAGAGATTACTAATGTTATTCAGAAATGTCCTACCTACTCAACCCAGATGTGTAAGATCATCATGATGCCAAGGGGATTTCTACCAGATTCTGAATGTCCCTTTAGAACCCTTATTTCCAAGATGTCTTTCAGGTCACAGTAGATCATAATCCCAGGTCTGTGATCTGAACAACCCAATAAATGAAGGAATCCTCCTGCTCTACCTTTTAAACAAAGTCCCTGTGCCCCTGCTTATGCTCGCCGCTCATTCTGGTCATGCATCTACACTGTAAACCAATGGGCTAATTCCTGAAGCAGACTGGTGTCATTTAATATATTTTATTGAAATACTGATCGTTCCTGTAGTTTGCCTGAAGTATCAGAGCACAAACCTGAAATGGCCACAGCTGCCATCTAAGATGGCTTAGGAATTATTTCTAGCCTCTCAGATAACATATATTATTAACTCTTTTGTGCTTGGATAAGACTGTTTTTATAAATAATAATTCTCTGAAAAGTTTTCCTTAGCATTTTTAAGTATTCTCTTAAAAAAAAAAAAAAAAAAAGAACAAAATCTATCTAATTTAATTTGCTTGTCATTTTAAGACGCACAGTATTCACATCACGGTATTTGTGAAATGGAGACATGACTAGCAAAAGCCTTCAGTTTATGTACCCTACATTTTTGGCAAGTCGGGGTTTATTCCTTGCCTCCTCCCTTTCCTGTCATCATTTCTCCTCCTCCTTCAACCTACCTCATCCAAACCCAACTTGCCCTTTTCAGCCCAGGAGCCTAAAGGAAAGTTTGTAGATTACAAATCTGAATAAACTTCATTTCAACAGCAAACAAACAAAAATGACCACATTAGTGTCAGGTTCCTGATTAATATTGGGCCTGACGTAGGTTGGGGTTTTGCCTTGGGCTCCTGCTTGCTCTTTGCGTTCCAGGAATCCATTTTTATAGTAGGTCTTTTTTCTTCTTCTTAAATTTTTTTAAATGAGTTGAAAACTTGTTGTCATGTTCCAGCATATATGTATAGAATTGATTGTGTTTGCTATTAAATAATAGGATCAGGATAAAGGAGACTGACCTGACTGGCCTGTCTGGAACTTGAACTTGGAACTCTCTATATCAAGAAATTTATTTTTCATAGTATAGAATAGGTTAGATATGGCCACTGCCTGGTGGGCTATGAGGGCAGCTAATCTTACAGAAAAGAATATCCCTGGGCATTTTATTTTATTTCATTTTATCTTCTCAAAACTTCACATTACTGAAGTCCTCAAAGCAGACCTTGTGTCTGAACACCAACGCGACACGCATCTACTTTGCAAAGCAAGGCAGAAATTTCCACATGAAAAGTGAAGAGAGCTGCCAGTGAGGGAATTACTTAGCTCAAGCAGAACTTATTAACTGCAAGGCTTTTTGGAAATGCCAGCCAGGTTCTTCGGCTTCTTTTCTTCGTTTCTTCTTTTAAAACGCAGAATGATGTGAAAGGGACCGGACGCAGGAAGTGGCCAAGTAAACGACATGGGGAAAGATAGGTTTTATGCATGACACAGATGCAACAGGACACTAGGAACGATCACAGTTCTTCAGAAATCAGTGCAATTAGGACAAATTGCACTTTCCAGGTCTCGGCAGGCTGATTTTTTTTTTCAGCGCAGTGTTTTAAAGAAATGGTTGAACCACAGAGAAATCTGAGTGCCCACATACTTTTTCCAGTGATTTTCTTTCTGAATGCAGGTGATTTTGCTTGTGTGGAATGAGAAGATTTACAAATCTGCTTGTTGCTGGATCTCAAATAAAGGTGAACGGAGCATGGGAGGCTTGAACAGCTTCGTCCATTCCAAGCTGCAGCTCCTGAGACTTTTTCTCCAAACAGCTAATTTCAGCACGCCGTGTAGAAGAGTGTTAGGTTGTGATCACCTAAGGCTGTGATCTAACATGGGCTGGGCATGTTTATTTGAACTTAGGCTGGAAGCCTCCAAAAATAAATGAAAAACCAGGTGCATCGAGAAGTGATGCTAAGTGACTCAAGAAGTGGCAGGCGGCCCATTGAGTCAATACTGCAGCGATGACCTGGCACCGAGCAGGGACACAGTGTGCTCTTGCTGGTGCCCTGTGCTAGACGAGGTATAAAACCTCCGGGTGTTTGTACATAACATCACGTATTGTTTTCTTTTCTCTTTGTTAGGTTCCACTCTATAAACCTGCACTTGGGAAAATGAACCTTGGGAAGAAGGAAATAGGAGTTGCCCTCAGCCCACAGCTACTCGAGGTGTTGCCAAAGAGCCCGAGGAGATGGCAGAGCTACAACAGCTCAACCTGGGGCTTCTCTCCTTGGTTTGGGGGCTCGGCTGGATTTTGAAGCCTGGACTCCCCTTTTGCTGATGCAGAGCAGTTGCAGGAACTTCCCCTGTCTTTCCCCATGCAATGCATTTCCCTCCCAGCATTACAACGCCTGCTGATGAGGGGAGCAGAAACTGGATCCGTTCTGCACCAAGCAATATGAGTCAAGACTGCTGCCTATTCTGTTTATTGTACAAATATTGCACAGACGAAAATAAACAGAATAATCACTGGCTGGCGCTCTCGCTTGGCCAACGCAGAAATGGAAGTGTCTTCTCATGCGGTGGCCAAGTTGCAGACGGGCAGATGTGATCTCAGCCCTGGTGGTGACAGTGACAGCACACGGCATGGCAGCCAGAAACGAGCACGTCACACGGTCAGGCTGACCCTGACTTCATGTCCAAACCCTAAAGCAAACCAGATTGTAGTCCACATCATGAGAGCAGCGCTGGCCTTTGCATCTGAACCTNGGCTGACCCTGACTTCATGTCCAAACCCTAAAGCAAACTCGATTGCAGTCCATGCCATGAGAGCAGCATTGGTATTTGCATCTGAACCTCAGTGAAACACAATCCAGGTGCTTCTCCTACCCAAACTGCTATGGACGGGACACACGGACTCTCCTGCTATTGCAAAATAGCACTGGCGTGGCCCAAAACACGTCCGTGGTGACAGAGGTGTCCCTTGGGAAGCCACTGATGCTATGAACCTATTGTCATTGACTTGCCAATAAGTAATTTCCAGGGTCATAAATCAGTGCCCGCTTAGAGATCAAACTTGGTTGGCAGCATCCTAGTTCTCTCCAAGTTTCATGCCCAGTTAGCTCTATATTGCATCCCCCAAATCCTCCTATTTTTACTTCTAGAAGATATCCACAGCTCCTAAAGAAATTTTCAGTCTCATTTTGAATGACTTATTCTATTCTTTTTTTTTTTCCTGCAAGCAAGTAAAACCTGTGTGCTTTCTTATTAAGCCACTTTATTCTTGGCAGGCTTTGTAAAAGGGCCCTACTTGAGCAATTTAAGCTTTTCTTCCTGGAGGCACAATACGCAGACACGAGGAAAGGTAAGTCAAGAAGACAAAATAAACATATTCTTCAGGAAGACTCTAAGCCAACTGGAACTTTCAATGAATGACTGAAAGACGAGCTGCTTTTGATATGTGCAAATGCATCCCAGTAATGCATACTTCATGCAGGCAGACAATAAACTGCTGCATTTTACAGAGTTGTAGAAGGGGAAAATTATTATAGATATTATAGTCTGCATGCCAGATTGGCTTTGAAATACACATACAGGTTGTAAAGGTTGTACAAGCTGTACATGAATGATGAAATTGAATTTTAATGTCCAAATGAAAAAGGAGGAAAGAAGAACTGTTTCTAGGTAGTTGATAAAATGCTCTAGGTTGCTCTCACATATAGGCTGCTGTAGAATTTCACATGCAATATCCTAAATCCTTTATTTACTTTCTACTCTGTTCTTTTTGTTTAAATAAGAGGAGACGAAAAAAATGACTGTTTTTATGTTGTCTTACTCACACCAGCTTTAGTAAAAATTAAGAGTTTATTTGTAGGTGCTGTGAACTGCTGTTCTCCAAGGAGGCTAAAGGCGCTGGCTGTTGAATACTGGCACGACACATGGACTAACGATGGCTTTAAATGTAAGCTTGAACTTAGTATATTCAGGACTTTTGGTAGCACATTGCACTCGCCATTTATAAAAAGAAGCATTTTTATCCGGCAAAAAGAAACCGAGTATTTTTCTGCAGACTGCATCAAAATAAACAGAGGGAAATCAGCGGGGAAGTGATTCACCCAGATAAACTGTTACAAAAATAATACCAGCAGAACTCCCCAAACAGTGCGGGGCATATGAGAAACTGCTGCCATAAATTGTCCCCAGGCATCGCGAGCAGCAGACGCCCACACAGCTGCTAGAACTGCATCGTACAGATCTGCTCATCAGTTTGCTCAAGGATTTCAACGCACCTTCTTGCTCTTAACTTCACTTCTTTTATGGAAGATGAAACCTCCTACACAGAGAGTGGAAAACAGGGCAATTCAGCAGTGGGATTTCCTGCCTGTCCAAAGTTTGCGGAGCTGGTAGAACTTCAGGACTTCACCTTTGAGGAGACCAAGGAAGACAGGCTCAATGTAGGGAATCCTGGAATCATTCCAGGGAAGTTCAGATTAGTTTGGTTCAAGGAGATGAAGACGAACAAGGGATTGAAACAAGCTCCAAAATCTTGGGCTCTTCAAACCAAACCTAATGCCATCAGCTCATTCTCTTATCACCCTTTAACAGTAGTTTAGTTCACAACCAGTAGTTCAGAGAGCTGCACAGGGCAAGAAAGCAAACCAAGGAAACGAGTGCCACCCGTAGGTGCAGTTACTTTGATTGCAAATGTCACTTTCTGTGTGCTTAATGTCCCTGAAATTTATTCCATGTTTAAGTAATTAATATGGTAGAAATACAGTTCAAGCACAGTTCATCATGACCTGCGAAGCTTTCTCTATTCAGATGGCCTTGTAAATGAAAAGAGAAAAAGAAACCTAGCTCTGCATCACTTCTGTTCCACTCTAACTGAAATTGAATTTGAAGTTCAGGTTATGCAAAAACACAGCATTGTCTCGTTTTATTAAGGCCACCAGCTTCTGGAGGTCTTCGGCATGTTATTGTTCCCAATTAACACACTTCTCCTCTTTCTCTCTGGAATCTTTCCTGCTGGTTTGCATTGTAATAATACCTCCATCTCAGAGACTCCAAGAGAGATTTCAATTTGTGAGGCCAGTTTCAATTCATAACCCACCAAAGACTAGTCGCAGTCTCCATCCTAACATGCTGCATTAATTAGGAGGAAATTAGCAGAAACAAATAAACAAACAACATTTTTTTTCTTAATAGGTTGCAGTTGCGCATGGAATAAATCTTTATGTTAAAAAAAAAAAGACAGACCAGCAAATGAAGCCAGACAGTAGCTGTGTCTCTTGGCAATGGGAATAATCTAATAAAACATCACCTTTCAGAGACAAAAAGAAAAAAAAAAGAAGTTTCTCTGGACACTCGGTAACGTCACCTCGGCACGAAATATATTCCACTCTCGGTTTGTGTTTTTTGGACCAATGCAGCTTAGGATGGTTGTTATCCCAAGACCATGCCACCAGAGTTGGAATTAATAATATAAACGGCAAGCCCGAGCTCTGATTGACAGCTCTGATTCTGTTAATACCTTCTCGTTGGTCTTCTACTACGGTCAGAAGTTAAAATTTATTTTGACAAGCTTTCTGCTGGTTATGGAGGCTAGAAGCTTTATACCGGGGTATCCAGTGATTAAGTATCTGGCATAGATTATCAAAAACTATAGGGGAAGGCAATGGAGGCCTCTTGATGACAAACTAGATCCTGCAGTGCGTAGAACTTGGTTTTAATTAAGTTATTACCTTCCCTAATAGGAAGGAGCTGTTCCTTTGTTCTTTTGCGAGGCAGCAGACAGTAACGGAGCGGGGAATGTAAGCAACTCAATTAGGAGAGGACGCCCGCGCGGCCGCTGCAGAACCCGCCGGTCTCCGCTTCCCTCCGCGCGCGGCATCGCGGGGTGACAGTGTCACCGCTCAGGCACATAAACTCCGCGAGGGTCAAAACGAGTAATTCCGGATTAAGAGGGGAGCTCCTGGGCTTAATCGGGGGATCCGTATTAATTAAAGGCAGAAAGCTCCGCGAGTCAAGCCCTGTTTCCCAGGGCCGTGGCAGGATTGTCTGTGCAGTTCATTTGCCGTAAAGTCTCTGTGCATCCAATGCAGATTTCAAAGATGTTTCCTAAAACGGGCCTTGGTACCATGTCCCTGAATCTTTTAGGTCAGCTATACCAATATCGTTCAACATCACTAATAAAGGAGCCAAGCAACTTCTCTTTTACTTCTGCTTAAGCAGTATCTACTTACTTATATTTTACTTCTACTTAGGTAGTACCATACAAATCTATAGCCACCAAAGCTCAAATATTATTTATTTCCCAATTGGGCTGCAATTACTCTGCAGGTGATTGCAGCTCAATTCTGATTTCAGGAATAGGGATTTTAGCTCAGAGCTTAGTGGCATCAGCCTTAAGAGCAAAACCAGCCCCATTATTTTTTGCCTTTAATTTTATAAAACTTATTATAATCACTAATCACATGATGATAATCACACTCAGTACAATGAGGTGCTGAGTCTGCAGGCTGAGTTGAAGTCAGTTACTGCATTAAAGGACTGTACACCTCATGGAAAGAAGCCTGAAATAATCCATTTTTATTCTGTACCTCCCTGCAACAATCCTCCCCAGGGAATTAAGTATTTCCTATGGAGAAAGACATGATATCAAACTTAGTCCTGCAGTTTAGTCCCATTTTGTACAGTAATATTACTAGGGGTAAAGGAACACCATTAAGGCCCAAGGGAATACTATAAAAAAGAGCTACAAACACTCTCCTACAGAATCAATCATCAGCAAGAAGCATCCCGTCCCACAGCCGCTGTGTATGGAAGTGCAGTCAAGCACAGACCTACATATGGTCACGAGAACCCCTCGCACAGAGGGAGTAGCCACCCAAAACTAACTTCAGACTATACACTTTACAGAGAGGCAATCCCCGTGAAAGGTTTGTTAGCAAAAAAAAGACAGTGGTTTTCTTTTTTAATCTTTTTTTTTTTTCTTTTTTAGGAGGATAAAAAGCTAGTTTCGAAAGTCTGGGTTTTTTTGGTCAGAGGATAATGGGAATACAGTAAAATAATGGAATTTTATAGCATTCTTACATTTGTAATAAGAATATGGTGCTTATTGGTACATCACA
Source organism: Crypturellus undulatus (assembly GCA_013389825.1). Lineage (NCBI taxonomy): Eukaryota > Metazoa > Chordata > Aves > Tinamiformes > Tinamidae > Crypturellus > Crypturellus undulatus. Next base: position 22,489 of record VWPW01018126.1, read on the forward strand.
TCATATCGACGCTCACCATTATAATAACTAATGTGGATAAGGCAAATGCCAATAGGTAGCGCAAATCTTTTTTCTGCACAGAAGATAAGCTGAAACCAGTCAATTATATAGCAATACTTGAATGATTTATTTTTAAGGCATTTTTGTAAGAGTTTTTCCCATTTCAGTTGTTCAGTCCAAACTCCTTTTACTCCAGAAAGACTCTATTTAGGAGCAATTCCCCAGGAGAAATAACAGAAAATCAGAGCAGAGGGGTGTGAGTGTGGGGAGGCTCCAGAGGTGCCTCCTGCAGGTTGTGTTCCCCGTGGAACACCTTAGTCAGTCCAAGAGCTAACACTTGCCTTGGGAAAGCACCCAGAGAAGGCAATAAATGCAGAACAGCTGCTCACCTGCTAAGCTCACCTGTTCCCGAACGCAGATACGATTGTGAACAACTTTGGCTCCATAAATCAGGAATGCTTCTGGGAGGCAAGTCCCATGTTGACATATCAAGTATCATTGAAGGAAAAGCTAATCTTATGCTGCAGGACGAACTGCTTGAACGATCTTCATCATCACCAGCTACAACTGTAAAATGTAAGATCAAGATTCTAAGTGATAACACTTGGTCTTTGAGGAGATTGAATTTGAAGGTGGTTCAAGATTGCTCCCAAGCTCCCTGCAGGAATAGGCACAAAATGTTTTAGCAGTTTTGGTGTGTTAATGGATACCATCAGATTAAACTGGCATGTGGAGATAAAAAAAAATCCTACCCCAGTGACACATCATGGATTATTTCAATTCTGCCTTTTACACTTTTGTTTCTCCACTGCATTGGAGCCATTTCAAAGGGCAGCCGATAATCTACTTCAGGCTTTCAGCACGGAAAACACGCTGTTTTATGAAAATAACTCCCTGAAATTCTTGCATATTCAGCCACCCAAATACATTTCACTTCAAATTAGTTCAGCATGAAACTTCATCTGCTTATTGTGCCCTACAAGAGTAATTGTTTCAGAGATGTCAACAACCACCAACTATCCATGTATTGCTGTGCGCCGTGCTCCCGGATTACACTTCCCATCATACGACGTAATCTGTATCCATGTAGGCAGTTAATCCTGGAATCACAAATCTCTGGTTACCTCCAGGAAATGTTGATGGGTGATTGTCTGGAAGGAAATTTATCATCTTCAGCTACATTCCCAGATCTGTGATCTTCTTTCAGAATCACATTGATCAAATTATAGTTTCTCTTTTTGCTTTAGTTCTTTGCATTGCTCTCCGGTTTCTCAACAGGTCATATGAAACTTCTGCCATTTACAGGTGATTTCCATGGAGAGGAACTTACCAATTTCATGAGATATAGGTACCTAACTCCCAGTTCAGCTAACATTAATGGAAATAACCAGTTCTTTCTTTTCAGGCACTGTACTTGGTATTTGACTTGGAGGCTGGTTACTATCCAGGCATCCTTTAGACAATTATGAAGCTTTTGTATAGGGAATGAACACCAATCCCTCGATCCCATGAGACTATGCACCCTTAAAAAGGGTTTTTTAAGAATATTCTTCACACTTCACCATTCAGAAAATCCTTGGCCCCAAGTCTCATAAAACAAAGCAGCCCAGGGATCAGTGCGATAGCAGGGCTGAACTAAACCTGCCTAACAAAGTTCTCTTTGTCAGCAGCATTTTGGTGAGTTCCCTCCTGCAGGATGAGTGCCAGGCTTCAGGCTAATCTCTGTAACTCTTTAACTAGAGATTTACACGTTATTAAGCACTGGTTTTCTCCAGAGGTGGAAAGCTATCAGGGTGTGGAACCTTTCTCCTAATAGATGCTCAAATGTCCCATTCCTCACCCAGGAGGTCACTGATGTGTGTCTCCCTGAAGGACAAAAAATGGCAAGAGAAATCAGAATAAAACGCCTCTATTCAGCACATCTACCCAGAATCTGTGGCCAAAGACAAATTTCTTGAAGTTAGCCCCAACTTCTTTGCTTAAGCATTAATTAATCTCTACAAGTAACTGCAGGCTTTGCAATGATCTCTGCTGCGAGCAGTAAGCAATCACAGCCTGTACTGCGTGGGGGAAGCCAGGAGGGAGAATGACCCAGTGACAAACGACTGAAGGAGCTAGAGAGCCTCGCGGTTCGTCTAGCTCCAGCAGCCTCCACAAAAGCTCTCCTTGGAAGTAATTTCCGCTGAATCCTGATTCTCTTCTGCTGGGAGAAACGTTGCACACACAGATCTTAAAACACAGTAAGCTTGATATGCCAGGGATCTTTTGACTTTTGGCCAATAGTAATTTTTTTATAGGAGAAAATAAACTCTTAAAATAGAATTTCAGAGGAAGGTGCTTTTTTTTTTAATTTGAAAGCTGGGAAATCAACTGCAAACTCTCCATGGTTTATAGAAAGGTCATTTTGGCGTTAACCACCCCAGCCCTTATCAACCTTTGGCCAGCCAGCGAGGGAGACCTCTCCGCAACAATCTAGTCCATTATAGTTTACTTTTAAGATCGCTTCCACATCCAGCTCTCACCTCTTCCCTTAGCACACACAGGGCCAACCTCCCCGAGGTCCTCGCTGGGTCCCCATGCAGGCAGACCCCCGTTGGCATTGGGATTTGATCCTCGGGCTTCATCTTGAACTCGTTTGCGTGTGGCATTTGCATGCTGGTTTCTTTGACGCCCTGACGGTTGGATTTCAAAGCACATCGCTTCTCTTTTATCTCCAGCTGAATGCGATGTCTCAATAAGCGCCAGATAAAGACGGAAGTCCTTTGTCTGGAATCACACAGGCATGGCCAGCTGTGCTGAAAACTGGCTGAAGTTTCACAGGCTGCTTGTCTGCCTTGGAGCTGGAGCTCGAGCTCCTTTCAATCTGCAGGGACAGGGCAGGGGGAAAAGGCCTTTCTTGCACACATGGTTGCCAAAACAGCTGAGCGTCTTCCAGTGTTTATTTTTCCTACCAGAAGTTATTTTTGATAAAGGGTTTGGAGGCACAAAAGGGAGGGGGTCAGGAGGGGAGAAAGAGAGAAAAAGAGAGCAGATGCAGCTAAATATGATTTCCAAGATAGGGGTTATTAGACAGTAGACTATCTTTATGCTGAAAGTAGACATTGCCGTTTGCATTTGAGCCTCCGAGTCAGACATTATTCAGTTGTTTAACAGTGGGATGCCCTGGTGCTGTTTTTCTGACTTTAAAAAGACTTGCCTTTGTGCTTTTGATTTAGCTGTCCCGTTGAATACAAATAGTCTGGCACTGAAGATTAGAAGCTATTTTTGAGCCACTTAGCAGTGAGTAAAATTTTCTGTCTTAAGTAATTGTCAGTGGGCCTCCAGGATGGCTTAATTCAGGCAAGTTTATTATAAAACCAAGGTACACGTTTTGAGCATGTCCAAGGCTTTAAGAGCTCTACCAAATATGAAACCTTCTGTACTATGTTCAACACTGGTTATTTGCTCAGGGGGATATATTTGGAAGGGGAAAGATCTAACTCCACTGCTTAGAGCAAAAATATCTACATGGTTTGTTCCTCCAGTGATCTGCCCTGAAGGTAACGCAAGCTTATGCCTTTTTCATGGAGTTATTGAAAACGTATTGAGTTGAAGTCCATGAGGTCTTGACACATGGAGAACAGTCTTCAACCTGCAAGGTCATGATGTTTGTTGATTATAGACAGCACAGACTCATTAGCGGCTGCTGATTTTGGTCTCATTACAGCCTGCAACGTGGTTTGTGCAGACTGCAGCTTGGCACAAGCTGCTCTCCACAAAACCAAGGAGCGAGAGCCACTGGTGCATCCTTGACCACGCTTTGTACGACGTCTTGGGTGTTAACCTGAACTCCAGGGAGGTGCCAAACCAGGACCATTTTATTAGCCTTTCCGCAGAGACAAACAGCTTCCCTGCAGGAGCTCCAAGGGGTTAAATTCCCCAGGAGAAAGGCAAGTCGGATGGGCTAGTCTCAAATAAGCTGCCCATCTGGGAAATGTCAAGTTTTCTCACAATGTTTTTAAGGGTTTGTAATGTGGCTGATCGTTTGCATGCATGAAAACAGCATGGGAATGCAATATTTCCTACTATATGTGTGGTGGAGCCCTCCAGTCCAGCTGTATTTTCCTTGTCATGTTCTTGAATTCTGACACCATTTAGAACATGCCAGTTACTACCGTAGAAAATGCATTTTCATTCTGTTCCTTGGATGAAAAGCACATTAAGACAGAAGAGAAAACCAGCAGATTCTGGAGCAATCAGTGAGGTCTCTCTGATTTTTCTTTTTTTTTTTTCTAATAACATATCATTTCATCAGGGGGTTGAGTGGGTGGGGGTAAAACTCAGTTTGACACCGTCCTAAAAATGAGAATGTGAAATTCTGGGCTTGAAGCCACAGAGGAAGAGGGAGAATGATGACAACATTACTGTCACTATATTACTACACGCTGTAAATTAAAGTTAGTGGTAGGCAGCTTAAGCACTATTCCTGTCTGATTCATTAAAAAAATACAGTAGCTATAGGGGTACAAAGTCTGGGATAGCTGATATACGACTGGAAAGCTGTGCTATGTGCTGTCTCGAGGAGAGGCCTGTGTTTTCAGCTTCCCAAGTGGAACAGTAGATTTGTAGCCATTGACTTGTGCAGGGAGCACCCCGTGTCTGCCGTGCCGGCTGTGTCTGAGGAGAATCCTCGCTGAAATATGTGAGCCAGACCCTCCGTAGGTGTAAACTGGCAAATCCCTATTAAAGTTAATGATTTACTGATTTAGTCCAGCTGAGGTCTGGCACTCTATGTGCGAGTGTCAAGAAGAGGAACTATTTATTCCTAAGTGAACCATTAACTTTGGGTCCTTTATGTTCGTCTCTGCAGTTAAAATTCCTACTGCACTTCTTCAAAAGAACAAGGGCTGATAGATACATGAGTCATCTGTCCACATACTGTGCACCAGGCCCAGCAGAAGCTGTAATTAGTAGCACTTAATACTGCTATATAAGTAACTGGCTTAACTGCCAAGTCAAGTCGAGATTTTTTGGATCAAATCATTGAAAAAATATTTTAATTCAAATTGATACCTCAAAAGCTGTTGCTTGGAGGTAAAACAATGCTCAGCATTTCATTCTCAATCCAGGCTTGCTTGGAGAGGTTTTAAGGAAAATTACAGGCAATTTTGAAACGCAAAGGTCATTTCAGAGAGAAAGTCAGAGCATTTTACTGTCAAAGATCAAAATCAATTTTTCTGGATTTCACCTCCATGCACATTTATACATCCATATTTTTTACTCAAATTTTGCAAAAACAAGGTATCTCTAAATCTACACATTTTTTTTTCACCAAAATATGCTTTAGCTGAGCATTTTCATCCAGTTGTATAACTTTCCACAGAAAAAATCTAGAAGCAACCACGTGCTTTTTAGGCTAACGTTACCTACACAGGGTGTTGTTTTTATTACCTTGTCTGTCTACTTATCCATTCATCAGGACAGTATTTACCGACAAGAGTAAGGACACATTAGCAAAACTGCTATAGTAGGTCCTTTTGCGGTGGCGGTTGGTGTGTCCATCCACACGGGCAGCGGGGATGGATGCGCCGCTCTCCCTGCTTCGTTCGCAGACAACCATGACACTGTCTGAGCCGCAGGGCTTGACACCAGCGCCGCTTCTATTCTGTTTTTCCTGAGCTTAAAGCTCCTAGGTGGCTATTTGGCTACAACACAGAGGCTTAATGGAGCTGTTGAAAGGAAAAAGAGTAACGAAGCTGAGAGCAGTTGGCTCCGCGTCATCCCCGTTCCTCTATTTTACGCATTGATGGTTGCTGCTGTGTGTCATTTTTACCATGTGTGAGGCTAAGAAGATTAAGAAATGGAAAGCAACCTCTCCCCTTAAAAAGACAAAAAATCTCTTTTATTTTATTTTTTTTTAGTGATAAGAAATCCACTCTATTTGGTGGCCACTTTTCTTGTTTGACAGCAAAGTCTGGCAGTGCAAGTTATAAAGAACTTCTTGTTATTCTTTGTGTCTGAGACTGCTACAGTATTTCTGGGCTGCGCAACTGTGAGTCTCTCTTGCTACTCCGTTATATTACAGTGCTGTCCAGAACATCATGGTCCACCGTACGGTCCGCAACGTCCAGTGCAGTTCTCACTGCTTGATGACTGCTGATCATACCCAGAATCCTGGAAAGAGCAGTCTCCAAGCAAAGAAAGAGCAAAGGGAGGGCAAAGAAAAATGGAGAAAACCCAAGGAAACAGATCTCCCTTCTCCAGTGTGATTAAAACACGCTGACTTCTGCTCCCTGTTGCAGTGATGAAGTAAAAAGGTTCCACCAGATGAGCTATATGAGAACATAATTTGTCTCGCTGCCTTGTTTTGTGGTTGTGATTGGCAAGTAAAAAATCATATACATGCAATAGCTAAGCCCCAGACACACACCTAATAATTATACTGTACATCATCATGGCTTCAGACAAAACTAATCCATGTGAATGTAACAAGACAGACATATTACTAATCCCACCAAAGTCTTTGCGCAACCAGATACTTCCAAGAAATAGGACTACATTTCCTGAAGTGTCTTGCAGTTATCATTGACTTGTTACATGAGATTTTCCACATATACTCTGGCTGGAATTTCGTTCCTGCTGACTTCCAGCTCTTCATGAATCACCTATTAACAATCACACTTGCTGCTGGCAAGAACAATGAGTTTGCAATTGATCTCAGTGGGATGAAATTTTAATCTTAGAGGACTTCTGTCTTGAAAGACGGCTGTGTCATAGATCTCAGCAATAAATAAGACAAAAAATAATTGCTCTTATCACCTTTAGTTCTATGGTACAATGCCATTACTTAGAATTTTCATGAAAAACAAAGTTAAATGCAATGCCTCTAAACTTGCCATATAGGCTGTGGATGAACAGTTACCATGAGAGAAATGAGCAAAGTATCAAAATTAGAGTGCAGAAATCTCCTCTAGAGGTGACTACCTATCTCCTTTGATTTAAAACAAAATACCCGAAATTATTGTCTACTCTGTTTCAAAGCTGATCTAATTATTTCATAGGTAAAAACCCTAATTCCCTTAATGGTTTTCCATGCAGATCAAAGGGATACAAAGTATATAAGCTTTAAAAACATTTTTAAGGCATAAAACATTTTCATTTTTGTTCAATGTAGAAACCCTTCCTATTTCTGTTAAGCAGTATGATTTCTTTATTGCTTTGGTTCTTGCAAGCACAGCAGACCAGCTTGGAAAACAACCTACGGCACATGCCACGAAACTTAACTTCCATTTCAGTATCTTGAAACTTCAGCTAAGCTTCTAGTTACCTGAAAACAAAGGGGAAATATGATTTTTTAGGGGGGGAAATTTCACAAACGCCTTGTACACAGGCTTGTGAATGCCCATGGGAGATACGAACTCCTTTCTGTGTGCGCGTATGTATCATGCAAACTCATGCTCATGGACATGCTACACGCGTGGTAACGATGGACACACACACGTAGCGTGGCACAAGGTGGGCTCCGACCACCGTTTTGAAGCAGAACATTCTGCTGCAGCTAAAATTAGAAGTGAATATTTGAAACTTGTGCTAGTTCCAGCTCTTAAAGCTGATTCTACTCAGAACTGTGCCATTATGAACACTTGGCCGGGATTAATAAATGAGCTATTTTTCTGAGGCTTGATTTCATCGGATGTCATCAGCCAAGCTCCTGCGGAATGCTCCATCTGACAGTGCTCTTATCTCGCTGCCCAGCACGAGACAGCTTTTGGGCATCGTCTGATACATCCATTAAAAGCCTTCAGAAGGTCGCTCGCGCTGCAAACTAAGGTCAGTCATAATAACGTCTGCAGCGAGATGGATGAACTGCTCCGGGCTCTCCCACCTGCTGAAGGGTCTAATGAGCCAGCTGAGAGCTCCTGTCATAGCAAACATATCCCTGCGCAGGGGCAACCTGTAGAGCCGGCCGAGAGCGCGCGAGGCTTTGGGAGACCTTTGAAATGGTGCCGAAAGACATAAAAACAGGCCCAGAAAGAACACCGGCGTGCGTCTGGAGAAGTAAAGCAGCTTGTCTGTGGTACAGTGAAAGACATAACGCGCGTCACACTGACCCCCGGGCACCGACCTTATTTATGTGTCTTTTAAAGCAGGTTGCTGGGGGTGATACGGTTTGTTTCTGCAAGGGCCCTGCGGTGACGGCGCGAGGGCCTCAGGTGCGGACAGGGCGCCGTAAAGCCTTCCACACCGCGCGGCCACGGCCCATCCATTACCGCTCCTAAGAGGAGCTGACGGGGACAGCCGGCCGGGAGAAGCCGTGCGCTTCGTTTCCTAGGGAAAAGAGGCCTAAAATTGCACCTCTGTTGCCTCTTTTTTAATCTCTGCGCAATCTCACATGAGGGTTTTTGGGGAAAGGCTTTCTGCGCTGCGACGCGGGGATACGGGGCAGCCAGAGAGGCAGCACCGCTGCTGACAACGGCTTTCAGCGTGCCGGCAGGGAAGGGCCGGTGCCGCCAAGCATGACTTTGTAAAACACAGGCTAGCATTCTTCTTTAAAAAAAAAAAATCGATTTATGGAGCCTCGGAGGGGGCCGTCAGCCAAGGAGCTTCCTCACAGGGCCGTGACGGCGCAGGCGTCTGCCTCGGACCTGCGACTGTCCGCGCTGGCGCGGATGCGGCTCCCGCGGGAGCTGCCCCTCGCGGCAGCGGCCCCGGCGCTCGCAATTTCATACAAATTTCGACGCGAAGCTGCCCGAGCGCGCGGGGCTCCGCGGAGCC
>VWPW01018131.1:0-169226 GCA_013389825.1 Crypturellus undulatus
CAGGCAGGACACTGGGGGTCCCCCGGGGAACCACAGGCCAGCAGATGACGCGGAGCCAAGGCAGATGGTGCCTGAGAGCTGCGGCACAGCCGTGGATGGGCCGTCACACTGCGCGCAAAGATGAATGAGATGGGCGTCCTCAGCGCGGAGGGGGAACACCAACCCGCTCTCCAACACTCAGATGAGCCCAATGTGCCCTGCTCAGCAGCTGAAGAGGCTGCGGTGCTCAAGGGGAGGAAGCAATGTCTGGTTGTCTGCAGCTTTGGTGCACGCATGGATACCCTCAGTCGGGGTGAATGAGGTATGGCAGGAGCAGGATCTCTCTCAAGTTTTGACAGTCCTGGCAGAACTCGCTGTGAGGAGGTGGCCACGTCCATCCTGACACAGTCTGCTCACGAGGAGCTTCAGGATGCACCAAGGCCAAGGGGTCCACAGGACGGGCATGTCCCACAGGACCTGCTTGGCTCCAGCAGCCAGAGCAGGCAGCAAGCTCCACTCCTCCCGTTCATGGACAAAGCTTTCAAAAGTCGGCGTTAAATTCCCTTGAGCATGTTCTGCTCATCAAAACGCTGCTAATATCCCTCAGATCCCTGGGATCAGTGGGGCCGGGCCAGCACAATGCCAATGCCCGCGGCCCAGAGCTGCACAAGCGCCTGCCGCGGCTCCGGCCTCGGCTTTGGTTTTGTGCTCGGATAAAATGGAGAGAGCAGCACTCGCCTCTCAGGGCTGGCAGGAGGCTTAACAAAAGATAGATCGAGCACAGAGCGTTGCTACCGGCGGCCAGAGGCATTGCTCACCAAGTGCAGCAGGCAAAACCTTCCCCAGGTTGTTTCTAAATATTCCGTCTCACTATTATTTGAACTGCTCTGCAGGAGAAATTCAAGCTGGAAATGTCTTTGCGAAGAGGAGCCCTTTCCCAGGGATCCGGTAGTGCCTGTTGGGCAAGGAAAGCAAAGGAGCAACTTGTCTCTGGAGTGCAGCCTGCTGGCTGGAGCTAGACACACTGCTGCAAACAGCTCCCCATCATGAAGCTCCCATTAATTAATAAACATAGGCAGCTGTTATTAGAACCACCAGCTGCTGCTTGTTTAGCACGATTACCTTGAAAATTAAATTTTTCATCCATTCCAGTATCAACAAATTATATTCCCATTCAGGCTGTCAGCTCAAATCCATCCCAGGACAGCAGGGACTGGAAGTCATTAGCTCCTCAAGGCTGCTCAGCGGCCTGTGGGCAAGGAGAGGAGGCAACCAGGGCCCTTGACCCCATTGGGGAAGCGACCCATCATCAATCCAGCTGATCACAAGGTGACGGCCCAGCACCCAGGAGGTGCTGGGGATTCAGCTGTGCTCCCTGCATGCACTTAGACTACTCCTGTGTGACTCTAACCTCTCCCAGCATGGTTTTGCTAATGGTCTAAGAAGGATTAGCATTTAAGGTGCTGTGCTGCTCCATGGTATAAGACTTACCTGGCCCAAACAGTAGTAGAAGAGCCAGCGTGGGCTGATTTATATAGCTTTAAATATATGTAGCTTGATGTCCCCAAATAAAATAGAGAAGTTTTAGCAAAGGGAAGAGGAAAAGGAACACAAATGCAATGTTTTGGGTGCAGCACACTCTGGTCAGTCTGTATTTGCACATGAAGTGGCTTGTTCAGGGATTTGACAGGTCTTCAGTAGCCATCCAGATCTGCTGCCCTCTCTGAGCCGCTTCGTGCACCTCCAATCTGGGACTGATCCTTGAGCCAATAATCCCACCCTTTGAGAAGAGGCTGCTGCAGCTCTTATAGGAAAGAAGACTTACTAGATCACCGAGTCCTGTTTCACAGCCAATGCACAATTGCTCCCTACTGAGTAGTTGCTAAAGCTTTGTCCAGGCTAATTTCAAGTATGCCAAGCTTTAGGCCCTTCATACTTCCCTCTGGAGATGTCCTGCAGCCTAATAGATGCTGATTAATAGCTCCCACAGACTTTGAAATAACAATTAGATCAGAAGCCTATAAATAATGCAAAATGTGCCTGTTTTGTAAACAGCAAGCTAGCCCAAGCTGATGCCAAGCTGACATTTTGCAAGAGATGTTCAATAACAGCTAGGAGCAAAGTTGCCAAAGTCTCACAGAAAACATCGCTCTGGGAGACTGAAGAGCCTTTCTGTATGAGCTGAGCTCCTGAAGGCACCATGAGATGTGTTTGGACACATGTGCAGCTTCCACTTGCCTTTCCCTAACTGTAGTTGCACTCAAGATACAACTACACTGTAATAAACAAAGCATATGGGATATATTTAGCTAAATCCTAAAGATAGTCCAAAGTATAACAGCCACCCATGCCAGAGGCTGCAGAGAAGCAGCTGTGGCACTGCAGGGCTATAAATGTAAGCAAATCGCCCCCTCCAGGCCACCAAGGGGTCCCTTATATCACAGACGATCACGCTACAACGCGGCGCTGAACGGCTAAGCTCCTTCTCCAAGATGAGCCACTCAGGTTACTGCTCCAGTGATTTCACTGCTCCTTCCTTCCACACATTGAAAGGCAGCAATAAATATAACTAAGAAAAGCCTGTCCCTGCTCCCTGCTGTTACAGCATCAGTTATTAAGAGTAGAGCAAAGCTCACTGCAAAACACTCGGGCTGAGCTTACCCATTTGGCAATTTTTATCGCTCATCATCTGCTGCAGGAGGGACCAGCCAGGTCACCTGTTTAGACCACGGCTTCCTCTGGGTTGCAACCTCTAACAGCAAATCTTGATTTAAGAGACTAAAAAACATTGTCCCTGTTGCTGACACCAAAAAAAAAGAGTGCAGCCTGGAGTTGTCCCTGCCACTGTACTAAGGCTGAAATATATAAACAAGTGACACCACCACAGGGAGCCACTACAGGTAACAAGAACTCACCCCAGGGAATGTCTCTTCTAGCTGCATTCTCCAATCTTCATTTTTTACTTTAAAAAGCAGATCCCAGACAGCTCTTCTACAGCCTGTTTCACCCGGGGAGGTCCAACTTTGACCCACACCAACCCCACTCCCCAGGGATTTTTCTACTGTGACTGCCAGGGCACAGATCACAGTTAATTACAGGTTTGACCATTGCTTTGCAAAAAATAAAAAATAAATAATAATAATAATGGCTTTGCAGAAGCCAAGAAGAAAAAAGTCTACGCGGTTGCAAAGCCAGGGAGTGAATCACCAGCAGAGCTGTCCCAGGAACACCTAAACTCCCTCCCTGCCTTAAATCTGCCAAAATGCAGATTCTGCTCTGCGTGAGCCAGTCCTACTAGGCTTCACAGAGGGGCAGAGCAGTCGCTGCAGATAGGTTGTGTGTGGTTTCAGGTTGTATGTGGTTTTACTTGAAAATAAAACTGTTTTTCACACTCAGCACAGTGAAAGCCTCATTCTGCTGAGTTATCTGAGATGCTCTGCGGGCAGAGGAGGTCACAGCTCACAGATGGGCTCACGATCTTACATGATAATAACACAACTCTTACGCTCTATAAAGGTGAATATGAAGGTTGCCAGCTGGCAGCAATCCTGACACTGGCGTTTCTGCCCACAAGTGGATATTTAAGCAGCAAACGCTTCCCCATGTGAGCAGCAAATACAGTGGTCTGGCTGAGGCTCAGCGGCGGTGCCTTTGGGGAGCGCTCCCAAACCTTCATTTCCCAGGATTTGAGCAAACCCGGGGAGCTGCGCCATTGGCCAGGGTCCCGCGATACTGTGGTATTGGCTGAGCTTCCAGGCTTGTCCCTTACCAGTTAAGCAGCATTTTACCCAACAAGTCACAACAGTTTAATAAGAACAGTGCATACACATAAGACAAGCCCTGCCTCATCAGGGGCATGCGGCTGGGAAAAGGACCCTCTCCCCGTTGCAATCACAGAAATACTTAATGATATTTAAAAATACAGCCTAAGACCACCTCTGCTTGGTCAGCCAAGGAGATCCAGAGTTAGCACAGTCCACCGGGATGGAGAATCACTGCCAGCATGAGGGTTTATGAGGCGAGCTCTCCACAGCACACGCTTCTCTGCTGTCCATCCCCGAACTGGCCTGGTCTGGCAGTGGAGAAGCAGAGGAAGCTCTTCCAGAGCCTTCCCAAAACTGGCCTTACATGCTGGGGGTAGGGAGGCCTGTTTTACCTCCTTTCTCTCTCTTTTTCCTCAAGAAGGGAGGAAGCAAAATCAGGCTTTCACCTCAGGCTTTGGCCATCAACCTTTTCCCAGGCCCTTCTCCAACCAATTCATGACTACTAAAGGCGTGAAGAGGGTTTACAACCAAACACTAATTAAATCAGATCTTGTCCTACCATCATGCCAACACTTTTGTTGCAGACGTCTCTTCCATTTTCTTCCACCCTCTTGCCCTCCACAAGGAGGAAGATATCCTTTTCACACAGGCAACCCCTTTTGGGGACACTTCTTAAGCCACAATCACCTTGAAGCCACTGATCAAATCAGGGCTGTTTTGCACTGGGCAACCGTGACTTCGGAGCAGCTTTTAATTTGGGTGCTTCACATGGTTCACAGGATCTCAAGCTGCGTCGGGGGCTTCCTCCTACGGCTGGTGCTGGAGATAGCTCCGCAGGACGGGCGGGATGTCCAGCTCGCCAACAGCCTGCGCATGGCCTGCCAGCTTCAGAAGGTTCCTCACCGCCAGCCGGGACTGAGACAGCAGGGATTTGGGATGAACTGTAAGAAGAGGGAGGGAAGACAGAGAAGTCACCGGAGACCTTTGATTCAGTTCCCTGAAGCTGCAGGGGTCTGGGAGAGGTTGGGTGCTGCAGCCGACTGCGCTGCACGTTCAGCCCCAGCCCTAGCAGCCCACATGCTGTGGGAGTTGCATATACAGAGACGAACTCTGCCAGGGTTGTACTAAACTAAGTGGAGTTTTTCAGGACCTAGGCAGTACGAGAAACCCAGTATACAGCTGCAGAAAGGAAAGGGAGGGAGAAGAGTCTTGTTAAAACAGTATTCAACACAAGTGAGAATACTGGGTTCTGGGATGGAAAAGCCCACGTGCCCCAATTACAGGAACAATACTCAGATTACAGATATTTGCGAAAAGCAGTCCCCAGAATGACTCCAACAAGAAGGACATCATCAGAGTTATTGGTAGGTGAAGGGAAGGGGAACCTGAAGCAAATTGCACCCATGCCCTGTCTGAAGCAAAGCCGGTGCTCAGTGCCAGCCCCCAGGTACTCGCGCACGTTACCTCTCTCCCTCAGCAGCAGCTCCAGGCCCTCGGTGCTGGGTGCGAGTTTTTCTCCCGCCACGTTCGGCAGGTACACGTTGGCTCCAAAGTCGATGAGCAGCTTGATGAATTCGCTCCTGCAGCCGTGTCCCAGACAAAATTCGAGCAGAGTCTTGGGCTGCTTGATCCGTGCAATCATCTTCTCATCCGTGCAGTTATAATTGGGGTCGGCTCCGTAAAGCAGTAGCATCCTGAAGCACTCCAGGTGCCCGTAAACCGCAGCCAGGTACAGTGGGCCCGAGCAAGCCGCAGCATTGGCAGCCCACTCGGGCACCCGCGCCTTGACGTTGGCGTCTGCACCGTGGTCCAGGAGCTCCCGCAGGATGCTGATGTCCCCATCCCGAGCAGCAGTGAGCAGCGGAGAGGAGTTGTTGTAGATGCTGCCAGATGGACAGGCCCCCGCGTCCAGGAGAGCTTTAACGCACTCCAGGTGACCGTTGCTGACGGCCGTGAACAGTGGCGTTTGCGCTTTCACATCCAGGCTGTCCACGTCTGCTCCATGGGCCAGGAGGACCTCTAAACTCCGGATATGGCCCTTGGACGCGGCGAGGCGGAGGGGGGTGCTGGGTACACCCCAGCCACTTCTGCTGTTGATAAATTTTTTGTATTTGTCTTGGCACAAGAGTTTATCAAGAGTTTGATAGTCATCCTCGGACACCGCTTGGTTCAGCTCCTGGCTCTCTCCATTATCCTCTTCATCTTCTCTGGGCTGGAGCATGGAGAAAATTTTAGTTATGTCCATTAGGCTCATTTTTTTGGTCGGTCTCCTAAGTACCACTTTCATTGTAAACTGTAAAGCATGAGATCTATGGGACGACAAGAAAAGAGCATTAGAACCTGTGCTGTCCCACACCAGCCCCCTTGCCCCAGGAGAGGAAACCCACGCTGTGAAGCTTTAAGATGGGGCTCGTTGCTCTAGCACATACACGAGACACCTCTCAAAAAGGTCGCAATGATGGACAAACCCAAGCTTGAGCTTGGTGTTGAAGGTCACACACTGCATCAGGAGCTCACCAAACTCTCTTATTTTTTCCTGTAATGATTTGATGCTGTTGTTCCCACATGTGGTAAAAAAGGCAGGGAATAGACCAATGTGTGGCCACTGGTCATTTAAAACTAGACTTCTGAAAGGATTCTGTATCCAACTGGTAAATGAGGCCACCAGTTCTCCCCAAATCCTCAGAGCTAGCCTGTCTGGCCGATCTCCATGAGGGCCGCTGGGCAAAGGCACATCTGAAAACAGCAAGATCAGCCCAGCTTTGTGCTGGCCACCCCATACGAACAGCCTGGCCAAAGGCTATCATAACACAGAGCTGCTTTAACAAGTATTTTGGACCCTACAGAAATTTCTGAAGGTGATTTAAGGAGCCAGTGGAACTCTGGGTTTTACTCCAGAGCAGGTACAGAGAAGTACCTGATAATTTTTCTGCCTTGCCATTTTTAAAGGAACTAGCTTGGATTTGACTTCAACATGAAAGCTGCTGCTGGTGCAAACCCAGCCTGAAGAGCTTTGAGCGTTAAACTTCCTCAAATTCTAGACACTCAAGCTCCACAACAGCAAAGTCTTTTGCTGCTCTCCCGCCCCAAGAGGGAGGCTGCAGGAGCGACGCTCCTCAATGGAGCCCTGGGCACGGGGAGGCCAAGGGAGGGCTGCCCGCTTGCGCCCCGGGATTCTCGCTGCCGTCCCTCCCTGTTACAGCTCCGAGGTTCTCTCTGAGGGGCGGCCGTGGGGCTCCGCTGCCTTCGCGGGTGCCTCTGCAGAGGTCACCTTGTGCACAGCACAGAAAGGCACAGCACAAAGCAAATAGCCCCTTGCAGACGCGCCCCTCACGGTACCGTGATCGAGTCAGGGCTGCCGTGTCTCACACCAGCCCTTGCTGCGTGAAGCATGGCCAGCAGGATCCCCCATGCAAGGTCACCTCAGCAGCCATAGGTTTTGATTAAGTAGGGCAGGTTTGATGGTACCCAGTGCAGGCAGAGCCTCACTGCACTACAATCTGTCAACTTATATACAAATCAATTTATATACATCAATTTATATACAAATACGTGAAATCACAGATCAGCATTTTATTCAGGAGACAGGCTGACGGCAAGCCCTGGAGCTTCAAAACCCTCCTGGCTACATGACTTTAAGCCAGGGGTTATCCAAGAGCCAGTTCAAAAAAGGGTCCACAGTTCTACATATTCCCAATGGAAACTGGCCTGAAAAGTAATTGACCAGCTGCAACATTTCCAGACATTGGAAACCAGCATTTCCAGAGGGACATTCCTGCGAACACCGGTGTGAGGAGGTGCTCAGAGAACCAAAGCCAGGTGCCACCTCCCACGCTGACAGAACTGCCCGCACAGGCATGACGCCTCCAGAGAGGCTACCAGTGACCTAAGAGCAAAGCAAAAATCTACTCACGCTCTTCAAGCGGTGGTCACCAAGCTCCCTCCATGTGCCCTGAGTCGCCGAGGCGCCGCGACGCCGCTGCTTTGCCTCTGTGAGGTCGGTGACGCTGCCCTAGGCCCAGCCAGGGCTGCTGCTCCAGGACGAGCCCCCGGTGCCGGTGAGGAAGATCCGGGACCGTCCTCCCTGAGGATGGCCACAGGGGAATGAGGCCGTCTGGCCAGTGCGCAGCTGAAATGCCACCGCAGGGCCCAGGCTTGCTGGCTAATTTTAGCCCCGCAGGCGTTTTATCTCCCTACTTCCATTCTTGGAAAGTTCCCCTTGGGAAGGGTAAATATAGCGAGAAGGGGGAGGCAGAGTCAGACAGGTGCTGGGGGCTGCGCGCCCAGGGCGACAGCTCCAAGCGGCCACGAGCTGCTCCGTCGCTTCCCAGTGTCCGTGCTCAGCTCAGCTGGAGCCTCTGCTCAAACCTGGGCCACTAGACCCCTCGCCCAGCCCTGGCTGAGACACTGCAGGAGCTTCTAGGGCTGCTACGCTCTTTATTTCCCATCATCCAGTAAGAATAACTATTAGCAACACCCCAACCTTGGTTTATGAAAGCACAGAAGGACCAAAGCCACCAAAAACTGTCCACATTTCTTAAGACAGCTCCAGGATGCAAGTCTGAACTTTGACTCAGGCTTTGCTACCAGCCAAACCTGTCACAATAAACCATTGCATTGGCTTTATAAAATTAAGCAGCACAAAAGCCTTCTTACAGGGTGGGTGGGAGAAGAGGGGAGCAATGTTCGGGCTGGCTTATCAAAAGCTGTCAGCTGCCAAGCGTACTCATGTTTTATCCAGTTCCCTCTAAAGTTCTTCCAAACTTTCTGGCCGTGGGGCAGGAATGGCCTGACAGCGTGAAGTGGCACTATCAGCACTGCCAGATAACAGGGAAGGAACCCAGTTACCCAGCAGAAAAAAACACCACCACTGCAAGGAGTAAAATCTGGGGCCTCTGTGAAACGTTCTTGAAGTGCCCACGACTGCCACTAGAGTCCCGGGAGCCTGGCATGTACTGCCACAAGGGCAAAGAGCACTAAAGCGTTAAACATTAATAGGGTTTAGACATTTGGTCTATTGGCAGCGGCACACCCTCCAAAATCGCTCAGTAGACTTGCTTCAAAAAGGCCTGTTTTCCAGAGCCAAGGCTATAAATGAAATTAGGAAGGAGCACAACTGCATATTCTCTTGTTATTATTGTTCTGCTCTTAGCAAGAATGGAACCTTAGAAACCGCACCTGGGCTTTAGGAATTAACAGGGATAATCCCAATACTAATGAAGCCAAAAGAAAGAATTGCTTATTGAATAAATCTGCCTTCACCTGGAAAGCAGCAAACTCAAATGCTCTTCATGCTCCCTTAACAACCAAGTGTGTTAAACAGCACCTTGTGGGAGTATTGAAACCAGTCGGTTCACATAAACACCTAACAGACACCTAAGGAGAGAGAACTGATAAATCCGTCCTGTCTAGGTTAAGATTCCTAACTCTTCCAATAGTGAGAGGTCTGAGAAGACAGGGAAAGGGCTCCCAGTCTGCAAGAACCCAAAGAACAAGGGGAGTCTCCCATGGCAAGCGGGGTGACGTGGCGTGTAGGCCCCTTCGGCAACAACAGAATGGATTGTCTTGGTAGGAGGTAACCAACTTCAAGGAGGTGGAGGGGGCACCCGGGTTCGAGCGTGTTTCTGGATGATTTGCTATAAGTACATAGCTATTAGCATACAGCTAATGCCTTAATAAATGTCTTCTGGCTCACCGCCTTGAGACCCTGCTCCTCAATACACCCACAACCCGGTACCTTCTCCAGCAAAATATTTCCTTTATCAACTTCCCCTTAATTGGTGAGGAATTAAAGGGCAGAAGCATATTTAATGCCAAGAAGCTTCCTCAGAAGGTAAATCCAGTCCAGTAAAGTTGTTTTCATTATAAGAGATTATAGCTCTTAATGCAGCCAAAAGGCAGTAATAAGCTTTCTGATTTAACACTGCAAAGAGGTCCAATTTCAGAGTTTAGCATTAAGCAGTGCCAAATAAATCATTTTGCACAGATTAAGAGTTTACAAACAGTCCTCCAAGTCCGCTGCCAGGGATTATTGAAGGGAAAACTTCTGCCTCCATCTGCCTTTGAGCTCTAAATCACTGCACAACACTAACACAGCCAGGCCGGCACTCCACATTTGCTCCTGTTTCACTCCAAACAACGGGCTCCAGTTTTCAACCACGAGAGGGCATGAGCAGGAGTGGGGCAGCCCTTGCTTACAGCTCTTCTCTGCACAGCATCGGTAGTTCACCAAACCCCGACTGTTCCTTCCAGCACTTTCTCTTAAATGAGCTTCAGGCTGTCAACACTTCTGAAAAATTATCCACAGGTGCACGCAGGAATCTCCCTATTTTTGATTTACAAGCACTGGTTTTAATTCCAGAGGTTTCAAGAGGAAGCAAAACTATAATAATGTGTCAGGCATAAAAGCATCCTTGCCCTGAGATCACACACACCATATGTCCCACAAGGTAAATTCATGGGACTGGTCAAGGTATCAGGCACACAGAGAAGACATCAGGAGTGGTATCAAATTCTTTTTACATGCATATCTATATACACAAATTCCGTAAACATATGCACATAACATCTTTCCAACAGCAGGTATGCCTGCAACAACAATCTTTACGAGGTGGAATTAACAATTGCTGTGAATTGTTATGTTTATCTTAAAAGCCTTAAATCCTACACACTAAATAACAGCACAATGCAAATTTCATTGCTTTCAAAAAGTCATCGGCCATCCTCCCCCAAAGTCACCCCAAAAAGTTCTGAAAAACTTCTGAAAAGTTGTGAGAGGTGGTGGAACAGGAGAAAAAAAACTGAACCCAGTTTGGGCAAAAGAGCAAATACTATCACCATCCTTATCTTATTCTCTCCCCGATTTCCCCTTTGTTGGATAAGAAGTTCTCTAAACAGCGGCTCTCTGTTTAACTTCCTCTAAAGCTCCTCCCCAGTGGTGCGCACAGTGTCCTCAGAGACTGTACAAAAGCCTCAGGGCATTTGCAAAATACTCAAATTTTGGAAAACTCTGGTCACCCTTATGGGTCACACCTTAGGGTTTTTATCCCTGCTTCACATCTGCAGAAGAAGCCTGCAAAGTGAGTACCTAAGAGCAACATCCTCTAATTGCAGAGATCCGCAGAGGTAACTGTGGACATAACTATAGCAATGTTGTTCTTGCAAGTGTTTTTTTTTTAAATATATATTTATTTTAGGGATTCCCACTCATTCTGTCTCCTTTGCTCTCCCCCATGGGTGAAGCTCCAAGGTCTGTTGTTCTGTGCTGAACAAAAAAAAAAAAAAAACACAATTCAGTAGTTTACTAAACACCATTTAGCATTCACTTCTCCTTGAACCATGTAATAGAGATGTGGAAAACGAGGGTCAAATTCAACCTTACAGAATTTTTATAATTTGTAACAGAACTTCAGGGTTTTTGTCCACAAACCCCATGCATCCAAACAGAAATCCAAGTTAGAACACCTGAGTTTGGAAATTCCATTAGAAATTATACGCAAGTCTTCAGTTTATGATTCATTTTTTAAATGAAATACTCAACCATTCCCTTTTTTTATATCTCCTTTTCTAACAGCAGACATGACTTGAGCTGCTGTACACAGCTCCCACTGGGTTTGCTGATCAGTATTTTCACTTAATGGAAGGTATGTTGGGTGCTAACACCAACCAGCAGCTGTCAAAAACATAAGGCTTTAGCACTCACCCTCCAATGCGTCTGAAGGAACCTGACCTCTCTGAGCTAACTTAGCTCTAACAGAGAGGGAAGCTTAAACAAAGATGCTGTCAAATACACAGTAAGTTTCCCTGAAATGTAAATTAGAGCTTTCTCAATTCCATCCAGTACTAATGCGAGTAATACAGTTAAATGAAGGGAAAGTCTAATTTAGGCAAATGAATCGCACTGGTAACATTAAGAATACTTATAAATAGCAAAAGGAGAAAAAGACTTTGAAACATCTGAGAATTAAGAATACCTACCTGTCAGGTACATTTTTTGCCTTAAGACAAAAGACCATAGGAAAGAAATACACACTTTTAAGATTCACAGTGCCACGGGGCAGCATCGAGGAGGGCCTGGTGATCACATACTACTCTCCAGCGTCGAGTTGAAATTTAAGAGGCAGACCCATCTATTACTTTAAAAAGGTATTTATTTTTTCATAGGAAATAAAAATAAACTGTCATACAAATGAAACATCATGAGACAAATACATTAAGAATAAAAGGACACAGTGTTCCTTCAAACATGGTACTTTTTTTTTTTTTTTAAAGCAGTGCATTAACTAAAATGAATCATACGTAAACAGCTGTTGCAGCATGTATAGGATGTAATCACACACCATTTTGTACAACTGCCCCTCAACAATTACACTAAGGACAAAACCAGCAACCAACTTACAAAACAGCAGAAGACATGTCAGACTAAGCAGAATACTACATAATTTTGGGTAAGTTTGTGGGTGAGGAGGAAAGGTACATAATTGTGCTCAGTTACATACAACTAGATCCAGTGCTACAAGTTACTCCAGTAGTACGCTGCTACATTAAATACAGATGCACACAGGGAGCCATACACACAGATTAATGTTAAAAGAAAAGATACAGGTCAACAACTTTAACCTACCCTCTTTTCTGCATTGGTTTTGCAGGTCAGACATTGGAGGGAAGCAGCACTGCATGTTTGAATACTTACCCTCCCAAACTATGACGACTACAGCTGGCACCAACTTGGCTAGCCTTAGTATGGCGCAGCCAGGAGAGTGCGGGCTGCAACATCACCTGGTTTGGGATGTTCCTCACCTACATGAGGCGCTGTGCATTAATTAAAACCATTGTGTTCAGGAGAAACTTTTCCTCCAGCAGAACCGAGGCCTGGACCAGGCGCAACAGGGACGGATGTAAACAAGGAATCAGCTCGGCTGCCAAGAGCTGCCTTTGATCTGTACGTAAAATGATCCCAGCACCCAATGCAAAGGGTATGAAGGTGAAGAGAAAAAAAAAAAAAAAAGGAAACAGCAAACAGCTACATTTTGAGTTCATTTGGTCACTTGTGCATATGCAGTACTGAATAGGGCCAAGAAATTGTTCCTTTTGAGGTGCAACTGCCAGGCACTAAAGCTACCCAAAGCCTAGATTTGCCTGATATGAATTGACACCACATCTAGCACAAAAGCTCTTAGGAACAACTTCCCTGCGTGCATTAGCTTCCATCTGTGCAAAATGCAAAGTTTTTTTCCAGGATGCTACTTGAGGGCCCACAATCACTAAACCCAATGGAAAGAGCAGAGCACTTCCTACCCATTTCTACCTGCAGCCCAAGCAGGGCTCACTCGAGGCTCCTGCAAGTGCTTCAGCTCCCGGCAAATCTCACCAGGCTCCCACGCATCAGCAAACTCAAGCTTCCCAGCTACCTACAAGCAAATCTTTCTTCATCTTAATCAAGGTGGCTTCAGCTACCAGCAAGCACCAGCATAGCAGGGGGGCGTTTCTTCTAAGCGCTTAAATAAAAGGCATTCTCTAAGATCAGAAACAGGATGCAGCTAAGAGTACGTGTATGTGCTTTTAACAGCCTTTTCTTCTGCCATAAGAGGAGGCTAAGACCTAAAGCATCTACAAGCAAATCCAACAGTCCCTTTTTTTCCAGAAAGCACTGGTTTGATTTTGTCTAGCACTGACAACTGCAAAACAAAATATAAATTAAGAATCTAGCATTAGGAAATTCACATTAAGATGTTTTTTACTGAGAAATAAAGCTATTAAGTCCCTCTTCTCCTTGCAGGGAGTAGCTTTAACGCAAGCTATTTTAGCTACTTTCCACTGCAAGGCTGTACCTATTTGGAGCAAGTGCGAGAGACAACATCCAGGCATCAGCTGAAAGTATCTCGTTGAAAGCAAGGAGTCTTCCAGAAATAGCAGAGTTTCACATAACCAGCATCCAGCCCCAGCAAACGGGATGCCTCTCCGGTCTCCATCCTCCAGGAATCCAAGCACAAGGCAGCAAGTCGCAGTGCTCAGCTTGCAGTTCCAGATGAAAGAGAACTCACAACGTAACAACGCACGAATGTTCAGCTAGGAATACAAAAGAGTAACTTTTCTCCACACAGTGCGTACACGACACAGTAGCTATGTAACAGTTTTTAGAGTTCCCCAAATTTGTTTTTAAGGATGATTGCATTGAGTTACTCACTGCTATTAGCAGGCAGGGCGCTCGCCAAGGAGCTCAGCAGACACTTTCAGCAAGAGCCTCGAAGCCGTGGCAGGAGCCAGTCCTGGTTGCACCGGGACCCGAGGACGCGTTGCAGTGCTTTGAACAGCTTCTCATTTTTGGTCTTGAAACACACACACAAAAAGTTGTCTTCCAAGCTAAAAATGTTCTAGCTAATTGGTTTTCAAGCAAATAATTTCCTGGCATTCCAGGCAACCCTGGAATCGTTTCCAGCCTAAATCTACAGCACCAGCACGAATGACTTCAAATGCTGTAGACTTTGACCAAGCTTGTATATATTATATCCAAGAGGTTTAAAAAAACAGATCATTCCCCTTTTTTTTGGCTAGGTTTTACATTTCAAAGTATAAAGTCACACATTGTTTTGTTACTGAAGTCAAAAGCAGCAAGATTACTAAAAGCTCATAAATATTTTCAGTGTATAAAGTAATCTTTTCAGGGCTGTACGCACAGAAAGTAGCATAGTCAGTAATAAAAGATTTAAGGAGATGTCAGTGTCACGTTCCTTTAGGAATAAACAAAGATCACTGCACTTTTTCCTAGGTAATCTATGATAATTCAAAAGGCAAGGCAGTGTGTAAACATTTATAGAAACATTTTGCAAAATATTCTTATACAAAGATTAACAAATAGTACACCTAAATCCTTCAGTAGTCAGTCAAAATTGTTTGTAACTGTATCTCTAATTCTCAATACAGATCACATAAGAGAATGACGACTTAAAATAACTGGTCCTAAAAAGTACCTATATTGGCTTCATTTCCCATGTAGGAGCTCCCTAATAAAGAAGACATACATACAACCCATGAACCCTCTCCTGCTCGAATAGGAAACTTCAATAGAAAGACAGGGTTAAGCCAACAGTCTATCTGAAAAGGACTTAAAAGAGCCAAGTTTGGGTATGTGAAATTGAGTTTTTACACTACAAAGGGCAAGAATCTGCCCAACACGTTTCAGTGGGAACATACAGCAGAATTTTTGTGTATTTTAGTGCCATTTGGTTAGGGGGCAATCCCCTCAGTGCACTCCTCAAAATAAGAAGACACAGCTGTTTGTACGTATTTTTGATGTGTAACCATACAAAAAAAAGCTTCAATATCTTTTGTTTAAGCATATCTGGTTCAATATTTCATGTGCTTAGCTTTAAAGTAACTGCTCCCTGCAGGTCTCTTACTCTTACCTTGGAAATTACATTTTTTTTAAACTGACTTAAATATTATTTGCTTTGAGATTTTAAAACCTGCAGCACTAAGAAAGTTTGTTTCTTACTGCTGTTCTGGGCATGGAAGAAACTGCATGTTCCCTTGCATTGCCCCTTTTTAATCAGGTCTTGTGATATAGAAGGTATAGGAAGTTATAGGAAGGTATCTTCTCACCTACAGTGAGACATCCGGATGACTATTTTTGTTCATCTTGAACGCTGAAACTAACCTGGTTGTTTTACATTAGATTATAGCTGTTATTCATATGCTTATATTGTTTTACAATACTATTTTGGAGTGTTTCTACTTTTGATTAATGGTTGAGGGGGTTGTTTAATTTGGAGAATATTTTCAGTTTGATTCAAAATTTTATAAACTGAAAAACCTAGTTTGAAGATCTGATGGCAACATTTCATACAAACATGAGGCAAGGAATGCCGAAAAAGAAATTGAATTAAACTGCACAAAGGGTCTCTGTGCAATTCAACACACCTACAGGGGAAACTTGCCTAGAACAGGTACTGCTTTGGTTCAGCTCTTCTGGCCATCCACGGCTCTGGGGAGATAAGCCCTTGGTTCTTCGGAAGAGTTGTGCACAACTGGAATTACTGCTGCTTTTTACACTTAGCAGTTTTAATCTCCAGCAGCATCACAACCACAGAGGAGAGTCCAAGATGGAGCCAGATCCATAAGCTAAAAAGTCCACTTCTTTGTCCCAGCAATGGACCACATCCCACTTCAGCTTTTATCACCTTTTTTACACAACAAAAGAATATATAACCTCTTGTCTCATTTAGCCAAGATCATAAAACAAGAGTAAAAAATTCCATGCCAATCCATATAAAGTCCTCCTATACTTGCTTATTTCTAATCTTCCTCTATGAGAAATAGATGTGCTACAGGCTTTGTGGCTTGCTGCACTCTCAATATCAGTAAGTAAAGTCCCTAAAAGCTTATTCTTTGAAAGGTCGTCTTGGAAAGAAGCTATTAAACTCAGGAGACCTGCCTGGGGAAGTTGGCAGCAGATACAAAACCTTGTTTAAAAATCCTGACTACAAAGATGACCAAATACTACACAACACACTACCTTAATAAAAATACTCCATTGCATGGCTAGACATTAAGATGGTCTCCAGGAAAAGGCACAGGGGGGTTTGTTTTTAACAGATGCATAGGAAACAATAATGAATCTGTTCTGCCACAAGGTGAGGCTCCATGCAGAGATTCATTCTCAGATAAAAAAAGGCTTTTTATCATTTTAAAACAAACTAAAATGGCATTTGCAACCTTTCACCACCAGTAAGAATAAATGGATTGCATCCTTCCAAACTCAAGTTATAAACACCATCAAACTCCTAACCCTCTATTCATGTTCATTGGCCATGACACCTTTTAGCCTCAAACATTCCTGACAGGCAGTTACAAATCTCAAGCACACACCATATTTCAGCTGGCAGATGAGGGTTAGGCTCTAAGGCAAGCCCAGCCTCCGTAGCAGCTCTGTACTGCAACTCATCATTGCAACTGCAGCAACGCAAAACAAACCCAACACAAAATGTGTTCTCTGCAGCGGCAGAACAGCCCTTGCAAACATACGTACTGACACTTAGCTGTAAATGTTATATGTGTGACACCCTCGCTGGGGCACAGATCTCGTATGCAGATCTCACAGATCTCAACACACGAGTGGCATGATTCATTTAACTCAGTTTTCAGAGCTGATCAGTGATGCTCAGGCTTCACATCCGCAGCTTCAGAGTCCAAAACACCAACAGTGGCTTTTAGATCGCAAAGGTCCTGGTGCTTAGACTGGTTCTCTTTGTTCTTTTGGTCCACATCTGACGTAACATCTATATCCCCTTCCACAGTACCATTAGTCAACACAGCAGGTGGGTCCCCATCATAATCCTGGGGAGTGTTGAGCATCGGTGTTTTGGAAGAAGCACTTCCCAGTTTAGGTAAGGAACAGGCTTCCGTGAGTAAAGGGC
This sequence comes from Crypturellus undulatus, assembly GCA_013389825.1. Lineage (NCBI taxonomy): Eukaryota > Metazoa > Chordata > Aves > Tinamiformes > Tinamidae > Crypturellus > Crypturellus undulatus. Next base: position 17,159 of record VWPW01018131.1, read on the forward strand.
CATCGAGGAAAGGAAGCTTCTACATAGAAGGACATATAAAAATTAACAAAAACTGAAATTCCCAAATATCAGGGAGGTGTAACAAACAACTGTCAGGGTATCAGTCCTCTACTGCAGGGCTCAGTGCCTCCTTCCACTCCCTAATCTACATTACAATGCAACACGTACAGATCAATATGCTCTGGGCAAATCAGTGTTAGCTCTGGACCATCTGATCAGAATAAACTCCTGTAAAGTGCATGTCTGTATTTCATTGTTGTGGGCTCAAGGGGAGAAACTGGCTATTCTGAAGCCATTAACATTTCTGTATTCTAGCACTGCAGTCCATAGTTTTCAAAGTGCAAACTTGACCTGCATTGCCCTAACGAAGCACTTAAGCTGGATCCAAGACAGCCACTTTTAGAGGGCTATTTGGTCTATATCATCCAGTTACATGTGGTCTTTATATGAAAGCCCGGTTAAGTAATTCCACTGTTTTAATACCTGGATCTTCATCAATTTTCCAAATTTTTTGTAAATAAAAAGAAAAATCTGTGGGCTAGTCAACAAAAGTATTTCTGTGTTTTCATATTCTTTCCTAGATCTGTACAGCATGTTGAAACAGTTGTTTGTGACAATCTGTGGATATGGCACAATTAGCATTCTATTTTCCTGTTTTAATCCCAGTTATATTTGCCACAACTATTATATAATTTTGATTACTGACAGCATTCAGGACTCACATTTTCCAATTCAGATGCGTTGTCCTCTAGTTTTGTCTTTTGGCTCATGCAATTTAGGAGATGATCCAACACGCACTGTTTTGGATGCATTCCTTTGTCAAAACGATTATACATCCCACACCAAAACCTCAAAAACAAGGTAAGAAGAGAAAATCATAAAGCCAATCATACACAGGTGGTCATGACAAACAGTAAGTTGATATTATTGAAGAGAGAGGATTTTCAGCCGTTTCAGACAAACAGATTTAGAAAAAAAATGCCACAGCTCTGTATAATAAACCTTAGTACAAAGAACCAATTTTTCACAAAGCTTCAAAGTGACAACAAAAACTTCCGAGGTTTTGAATACTTCGCCCTTATGATCTGCATAGTCTGGAGAGAGGTATTAGAGCAAAAGGAAGATGCACTTTGCTCTGTAATAGACTCATGGGAGGCTTGGGCTGTTCGCCTTCAAGTCTGTGGTTTGTACTACCTTCCTTCTTTTAATAAAATGCTTTGCCTCGCAATAACCACAGGCAGCGCTTACAAACACATTTCCATGAAGCAGGGAACAGGAGCGCGTGAGAAATGCAAAGCAAAAGCGATCGCTCCAGTTAGAGTGCCCTGGGCAAAGAGGTACACAAATACACAGTACAAGAAATCCCTTCTCTATCCTCAGTGCATAAGCCTGAGTGTGATCAGACACTGAAATTCATATATTAAAGATTTTATTTTACAGACATTTATTAGATGGAGTTATTAAATGGTAAAAAGGAGCCAGTAACTTCAAAAAACTGCTTTTGCCAGAGCAAGAATTGTGGAGGGAGGAATCTACTTATCTACAGTTCTATTTTGCTGGCCTCCTCCCGCAGCCCGAACACCAAAAACATGGCATTATTTTAAATTACACTTTTTGCACTTTGCAACTACCTGTGCTCTACTCCTCTCAGTTAATGCATGACGAATGGAGGGGAAAGGTAAGGTGAACTGCTCCAATGAGTTAAAAAAGCATTTCACTAAACCCGAGTTACCCTATCCCACTACAGTAAAAAAAAAAAAAAGTCTCTGCTCTTCCTTTCCTCTATAAGTGACTTACTGGAAACTGAAAGGTAACGTATTTGGTTGAAGGTCTTTATAAGCTGTAAAACCTCTGTACAAAGGATTTCTGAATTCCTGCTTCTTCTGTAAGAGGAAAGGCCAGAGAGAGTGGGTCTTCTCAAAGATTCTGTCAAGTACAAATAAGATTCAATTACTAAAAATTAAAATCTCAGTAAGTCAATTAATAACTCTTGTTACTCTTATCAGAATTAGATTAAGGCAAATAAGAATTATTTTCACACATATTTAATTCCACATTTAATTTCATAAACACAAAATATATCAGCAGGCAACGTATGATCATTTAGAATGGACAATATCCAGTCCAAGAGTGACATCTGCAAGTTATTACAACAGGCCAAATTAAAGCATCTGGCTTTGAGGGATATAATTCATCTTTAAGTTTTTCACACTGTAGGATGTAGGCAGCTATCAACAAAATGTTCCCCTTGGCCAGTCTACAGTCACATTAAAAACAAAAAACACAACCTGCCCTTTTTTTGCCCCCTTTTTTTTTTCTTTTGACATTTGAAGTGATTTCAAGACTGTTGGCACCATAAACTGCCAACTCACTTCAGATCTTCACGCTCCTTATGACAGGTCCCAAGGAAGTTGCCAAACTGGCAGGAGTAGACGTGGTCATGGATTTCAAGCAGGAAACGCTCGTTAAACTCAAACGCACACGGAAACTGCTGCATGAGCTGCCAGACGCACTCAATGAACTGAGTGAAGACAGGAGATATCTCTTTTGGGTCACCATCCAGATGGCCACACCTGGAAAGATACAAAAACAAAGTTAAATCTTGTATCTCCTGTAACAAAAGTTCTATAGCAACTAAACAGCTGGGATGGTTTTCCTCGGGGCCAGCTTAAAAAAGAAAATTCACTCTGCAGAGCTAGGGGGCTTAGGTGTTTCTACACCTCATATTTTTAGGAGCCCAGAATAACCTACCAAAAGCAAAGAAAACTTTTTCTCCAGCTTTAGATGCAGTTTAAAAACTATTAATTCTGCAAAGCCAGAGGTATAGTGTTCTTTATAATCTACCAAGAAATAAAAAATAACTAGAAAAAAAGAACGATAGTGTTTTTGGAAAACAGCCAAACCTTTATAATACCTGATTGTTCTTTCTTAATAGGAAAAAAAGAAATGAATCTTCCCTCCTAGAAAGTGATATAACCTATAAAACCGTGGAAGGGAAAGGGGACTTCATGTGGTTTTGTAAAACATATTGCTCTAGACATTTCTTTTACTTGATTTCCCCCAACTTGGGTACAAAGATAACGTAAGGTTTCTTGTTGCAGAGATTCAGCTAATCAAATACCAATTCCTGGTTCTGTCATTCCAGCTACTCTATCTGAAGCAGCAGCATGAAGAAAGATTAATCTCCCCAAGAACCACAATGCACAGGCTGCAACTAGGAGAGCAATGATCTTCTTCATCTACCGGAATAAAGGTTCCTGTTCTCAGACAGTGGTGAAATTTGTCTCTACGATACTTTCTGCACACCTTACCAAGTTCTTGTATTTGAGACGAGGCTTTGTAACACAAAGAATCCCTTATAATAGAAAATAGGTGAAATTATTGCTCTACTCTTAGAAAAGCAGCAAAGGTAAAAAAAAAAAAAAACAGTCCCTACAAAAGCAGAAACAGTGACCACACAACATTAGTTGGTCTGACAATGCTTAAAGAGCAGTTTATCTTTGGACCACTTCTTCTAAAGCACAAGCATAAGGTCATGTATACTGCTCATTATTCCTAAACATGCTATAAGGAAATAGATTTGTTTCAATATTAAAAAGAGGACTACACTTTACATAGAGTCAAGATTCTCAAGTTTTAATAAGCCAATATCACTGAACAGACTGGTCTACTCCCCCCTAGCATTAGTTCAGGCATGCTAATTTCTAGTTTCTATATGGTAATTAACTAAACAAACAAAAACACAACAAACCCAAATATTACGCCCTCAACAGGCAGACTATTAATTACAGTATTTTTAATTTGTCTAAAGAATGCAGGTCAAATTGTTCTTCAGTATTACACCAGGCTGAACTTACATTCTGAACTTGGTTGAAAAATATTAACTGTGATTTTCTTCTAGAAAAGCACTGCAGAAATATTTACAAGTACTGCCAAAACAGTAACACTACACATATAATATACATAAGATTTTACAGGTAGGAAACAGATTTTAAATTAAAATAATCTGTCCAAGACTACAATGTTGCAAAACAACATAAAAAGAACACCCTGAAAAAAGCAAACTAACTGGCAAACAACCCTAGGAAACACTGCTTTATGTCAGCAGCTCCTACAGTTTCCAAATTAAAGTCCACAAAATCTGAGAAATGATTTGCAGACCCATCGCCTCTTTGTTCTGTTGTCATTTAAATTATTAATGGGAGTGAATAAACCTGAAAACACTTCTTTACCTTCATTGTCAAGCCTCCTTCCAGTCACTACACCCAAGATTAAATGCTCTTACCTGTGTGAGAACTTGTGACCCATGGCAATCCACTCCTTCTCTATCAAGACCTTCAGTTTCAAAACAGAGGTTGAAATAAATTAGCATTAGATTAATTAGCAAAAGCAAAACAAAGCTTTTATTGTTAAAAAATAAAGAGAGCTCACTACCAAGTCTACCTGCTGTTATGAACACATTCACAGAAGTCAGTGAATATATTAATGTAAATAGCTAATCAACAAATTACCATTACAGATTAATTCTTGGTATTATCATCCAGAGGCTTGAAGATCCAAAAAATGTCAGAAAAAAAAAATCACAATATATCTTTGATAATTGTCAGACTGCTTGTTCAAATCTTCATATTCTTGGGGGGCATTCTTATGGCATTCATCTAGGTATAATCATGGTTACACGATCTGTGCATACCCACATATGCAAAGAGGACAAGTATTTGTCTGTGCCCCAGTGTCTAGGTTACAGCTCCTCACCCTCACCAAAATCATATTTCACAGTTCACACAGAACTGTCCTGAGCACTTCAGAAATCCAGGTTAATGTTTCATATTCTGGCATTATTTAACTGTTAAAGGCAGCAATATCCAGAAGAAAGAAAGAATAAATAAATAAATAAAACCCAGCATGTAATGCAAGGCAACAGCCCCAGCAGTGTAAAGCACATTCACATATCTGGGGAGGGAAAATCTGCATTACTCCAATTTCATTTTTTTTAAGGAACTCTCAGATATTTAGCATGAACAGATGAACGGAAACATTGCACTATATGAAGTGATGACTTCACATAAAAGAAGCCTGTATTAGAAGCAAACACGCAAGTTCTTGTGCAAAAAGATTTGAAACAGGTCTTCAGTGATGCACACATTTTGGGTGATACACAGGTTTTAGGTTTGCGCTATGTACATTAATGAGCTCCCCCAGTTTAAACCCTATCAGTTACAAGATCATTTACTATAAGGGTCTTAAATGAAAAGCTTCTTTACTCCCTTTTGTGAAAGGCTGTCAAGTAAAATCTTTTGTTTACTCACTAATGCAGAAATGTCTCCTTATGGTTGCCATTGGACATTCAAGAATATAAAGATTTGGGAATTGTAAATCAACTGCTGCCGTTTTGTGCTCACACTGCTCAGAGCAATTAAAGCTTGTTTACAGAATCAAAGTTGTTTTTATATAGGTCACCTACTCTTTGTTCCAGGAAATGGCCTAAAACATTTAATTAGTGCTTGTTTACATTTCGAATGCAGAAAGCACTTTTTCATATTTTAACATTCATGCTCTTACCATGAAGCCTTTAAAAGTCCTATAAAACGGGTCTAAAAGGAGGCTAGCCAGGGAGCAGACCTGAGCTGTGCGATCCCACCCATCGGAGCAGTGCACTAGCACACTTGCCTTCTCATCTTTCACAGCCTGCAAAGGAGAGACCAGACAGAACAGTTTAGCAGCTTGCAAGTTTGCTTACTGTAATTAAATGCTCTCCCCTCATCTGCATTTAGCAGACTTTCTGAAAACCCAAGGGGAAAATTTGTCACTTCTCATCTGGACCATGGAAATGCCTCATTCCTGGGCATATAGCCATCAATCCATAGGAAACCCCAACTAGAATGAAATGCTGCAGCAGGCCTTGTCAGCACCACAGACCGTCAAGAAACAAAGATCTTCTGATCTCAAAACACTCAGTTTTCTGAAATTCCAGGAATTCTCAGTCCTTTTTTTCTGAGGAAACATTTGGTGAATGAGTAAAGAATAATAATTTGATGCTCAGGGACTAGAAACTTCAAGAAAATTTAGCAGAGTTAATCTCAGCTTCCTCCCAAATTGATCATCCTTCTCCCTTTGTACTGGTGGGAAAGAAGAAACAAAACAGCTTCTTGCTTGCTATGCTGGAAGGTAGCAAGTGTCAACTCTTGCTACTCGTTGCCTACATTCCCTTTACTGTAACTGAAGAACTGTGAGCTCTATTGAGTTTTCTCCTTTTGCCTAGCCATTAGCAAAGTCCTACTCTTCCAGAAGCTCTGGAAAAGAGGACTGCATCGAACAATCAATGCTAGCAGTTCCTGGGGAAAAAAAAAAAAAAAAAAAAGAGTCAAGTAATCTGTTGCTTAAATCACAGCACTTCAGTAACTAACAAGAACACTGAGCGAGCATGCAAGTTTTTTGCATGACTAATTATGCTGCAGTGTGCAAAGGGCATATACAAAGGTTATTTTTTCATATTCCGTGATTTCATGCACTTCAAATGAGTTTGAATAAAGGCCAGGTAACTGCTATAATACAGTGACTGGGAAAATGCTTCAGCCATTCATGGTAATTCACTTGGTCACTGGAAGCTGCTAGCAGAGCACCAGCCAGGAAAACTACTCCGTGTTCTCATGCTCAAACCCAACTGCAGGTCTGTTATTTCAGTGCTGAGGCCAAACTAAATAGCAAGTTTTTCCCACCTTCTCTAAGGAGCTGACTTGAAAGCCTTGGAGCAATCACTAAGAGACAAGTACATTTATTTTTCTTTCTTTAATTCACCTGCAGGTTGGGGTACAGTTTTACCTTGGCGAGAAAGACACCTGCATCCATCACAGCTTTAATGTGCCGTAACCAACCTGAGTTCTCCAGCCCAGTGAGGAAGTCGCTCATTGAGGGAGACTTTGCTTCACACACTGAGAACACAAATAAAAAAACAGCCATGATTCTGTAGAAAGATTTATTTCTTTTTCCCACCCTCTTATTAACTCTTCATAGCAATAAAACTTCACAGATCCTAAACGTTAATATTATCAGACTCCTTAAACATCAGCAGCAGTATCTCATCCAAAGGGCACAGCTATATACACAATCCAGAACTTCTTAAGCTACAAGAGAATCTGACAATATCTTTCTCCTCTTTCTAAGAAGCAGGATTCACACATTATTATCATATCAAGTGAGGTTTTCCCAACAAAACCACAGCTGATCAGTGTTACTTTTCATTACTTCGCTATACAAATCAGCATCAGACACATATTTAACAGTCAGTAATATGCAATCACTATTAAAAAGATTTGAAGCAAGAAGAGTTCTAATTTACAGAAAAAAATAACACCTGGACAACCCTCAAGATTGTGTGTGTTATACTGAAAACCACCACAAGAAATACTTAGTATCCCCTTCTAAAGAGAAGGATTTTTCCACTGTCGAGCCCTAGGAGCAAAGATGACAAATATGGGAGTATTTATTCTTCCTCTTCCTCCTCTGCAAAATAAATCAACCAGCAACATGCAATTAAGGACTTGCACTTGTGCTCACACCAATCTCATGGTCCTACAAACAACCTAATTTTCCTCCCAGGTCTCTACAGGTCCAATGGTGCTACCAGATCAGCCAGTCTCTAGCACGTTCTTTTGAGGCAGGATGCCAATCACATAGGTTACCAAGATATTAAACCCTCATTCTGAATGACAGCACTTGCATTACTTTCCAAAAAAATAAGCACAGGGTCCAAAGAGAAAGATTTGCAGCACCCACCCTGCCCTATTCTCCAGGCTTTGTCACCATAAAGATGTTAATAACCGATGAAAAGATGCTAGCTGAGTGTCCTGGTTTGAACCAAGCCACTCTATCACCTTTAACGGATTTTCTCCAAAGTTACCTCAGTGTAAATATGAGCCTGATTCATCTCTCAGCCTCTAGGGACTCAGAAAAGCATTTCTGTTGCTCTCATCCCCATCCTTCCCTAAAATTATCATCTTTAGTTTGAAAGCTGACCACTCACATAGTAAAAAACAAAATAATTCAGCTAAAGAGATTAGAAATAAATGAAAAATAACCTATAAATTACCAGGGAGCCCCTTTATGATAAAAGGCAGTTTCTCTATCTTTTGGCTTTAATTTAGTACCTATAAGAATTTCACATTTTAAGTATCCAAAACAAGTAACGAATGTAGTAAGGGTTAATTATTTTTGAGCTTTCGTAACACTAAGCACAGTAATAGACAAAATCTCCAGCAGGAAAACAAACAATATTAATAATTTCAATCACTTCAGTAACACACTAACTTTGCTAACAGGTTTCCATTACCACCAAGCTCTGCACAGAGGACTTCTATATTCAGCAAAGCATGGTCAGGTACCAAAGAAACTCAAGGAGGCTCCAAACCCACCTTCCAGGAGTTTCTGCAAGCTGTTCCGCATCACATGGATGTTTTCTATGCCGATAAATTTAAAGCGAATATTATCATAGTTATCTTCGTTCTCATAGCCCTTTCCAGCAGCTCGGTTGGCCATGGCATTTAGCTAGCAATGCAAGAGAAGGACAGTAGGATAAAATAGAAAGAGGAAAAAAAATACAGAAATAAGCAAATCTACTTTTCAAATACTTAAAAAAAAAAAATCTCCCAGAGCATATATTGAATAAAGTTGCTCCTCAGATGTTCTTTTTTCCCCCTCTCCTCCATGCATTATGTCAGCAGTTTTACTAAAATTATGGCAATGCCTCCAATCAATTAACCACACACAACAACCCATTAGGAGCATGGAGAGCACTTCTTAGGACAGGCAGCATCAAAACCTTGTCCAACTGCAGAAAACTGCTGTCAAAAGGAGTCTCTCTCAAATGTGAAGCTATATTGATTCAGGTAAACACACATGAAAGTTATGCTAGGAAAGGCTTAAGTTACATACATATGGTGGCATACAAATAGCAATAGAATTCCAAAGCTTTTCATAGACATACATGCACTACCTTTAGACAACGTCACATTGTAAAATAAATAAGAGGTATTTCCTAAGTTTTGCCCCCCCCGCCTCAAAAAAAAAAAAAAAATTCTTGCCCCCACTAAAGTTTAACCAAATCTGGCGTTTGCATAAAGTATTTCTAAAAACTGAACAGTGAAGCCAGTTCTCAGTAAGCTAATTTATAAAATGATCCTAGCATTTTTAAATCTCTGTACTTAAATGACTGTTTATTCTGCAAACCCCTGCATTCCCATTTGCTTACACCTATGCTCTCAATCAATATGCTTGCAAGGTAATTGCTTGAAGTCCTTTCAAAATTGTCCGACCCTCAAAAGGACGATCATTACAGATTTCATTTGGCAAACTGCTTCACTAACCTATTGCATTAAACATCTCAGCAGCAACATTTAGGTGCAAATAGTGACTATTGACCAATGAGGAAGAGCTGATATATATTAATTTCCAAACTGCACATTCTGAGAACATTAATGCTATTTTTACAATGACAAAAAGAGGAACTGCCTCTCTCAGTTATCCTTTCCACTGATAACAGCACTTCAGTCTCCTGGAACTGGTTCCTAAGACTTTTCCTCAACTTAACACACTTAACACATGAAGAACCCAGCTCTCTCCTGGAACATGGTTCACTGTCCCAACCAGCCGCAAGTCACTTTAGATCATTCTTGAATCAATGCCAGTCATTTTAGGTCATTCTTAGTCCCATTCTCATCCCTGAATACTCCAGGAACCCAAGCATTCTTAATAGCATTTAACATCACAGTTTCCTATACACAAGCATTAGTCAGATTAAGACACAGAACCTGGAGCCCACTTTTGAATTTATCCTTAAGGAGTGACACACACCAATCTAACGCAGCACAGAAAAGCATTAGCAGAATTACCAAAGCATTCCTGGAAAGAACGATACCACTTCAGATGCGAGCTTTAAAAACAGCCACAAACCCCATGAAGAAGATACCTTTGGCCTTGTGTCTACAACATACATGAAGGGACTCCCCGGGTTGGCTTCTCGGATGGCTTGCAGCATCTGCTCGTCCTCCAGGCAGCGCGCGCTGAAGCCGGAGAGAGGCTGGCTACAGCGGCACACAGCAGCCTGCAACACACAAACAACCAGTTCTGCTCTCACATCATCTGAATGCAGCAATTTGACATTTTTCAGTGTCCTATCCTCTGTTTCACTTAACAGCTGCCACCTAGATGGGCAGAAATATGGCTGGAATTTGGGAATTTTTAAGAAATTTGTGAGGCTACGGAACCCTGTTCCCAATTTTCTCCTTATGTTCCCCAACCTACTACACTCTGCCAGATGAGCACTACCCCAAATATTAGCAGCTCTTACTTTACCTGCTTTGTTTCTGTTGCCCCGACCATCCCTTTGTGTGGCTTTGCTTATCATTTGTTACCGTTCCATGCTCAGAATAGCGTTGAGCATGTTTTTAGGGAAATTCTGATAGTTTCCAGCACAACTCCTTACAGTTGCCCAGGTCAAGGCTCGCTTCCTGTGGTAATAACAGTTTGTCTGTGACAGCATTTTGCTAACATCTGCATCTAAAATACTGCTGAGACAGCAAAGTTAAAAATCTGTGCCCTCGTCTGCAGTGGAAAAAAAGAAACAAAACCAAAACCTTTACGTATTTTGAGTTTGTGGATTTGTTTCATGGTCATTGCCCCTCCTCTTAAAAATGTTTAGCCAAGTTAATATGTATCTTGTTAAAAATTCAGTACAGCTAGTCAGTAAATAACAAAAAGTCAACATCAAGGCATTTCTGAAAGCTGATCAAAAAAACCCCAATCAGGAAGTTTAGAAAGCTCATGCTTTTTTACACAGCTTTAAAAGACTACTTTGAGGGAGGGCGGGAAAGCACAGCAAGAGACACGTGTCTGATAACTAAAATTGCCCCTGTTCAAACATCTTTCAACATACAATCTGTTCACAAAAGGGCTTAAAAAAAAAGTAAATCCAATTCCCCGCCAACTGACTTAGTATTACTTAAATCTTAGAAAAGAAACTGTGCAGCAGGCCAGCTCTGTCTGTTGCAGTATTTAGCACTTACAAGCTTATTCAGCCACTTGGAACAATCCAGTAAAACCAAGCCAGCTTTTACTGGGTTAAATTAATTAAAAACTAATTAAAAAAATAATATAATTCTCAAATATGAAGTCAACACACTCCAAACTATCACATTCTTTCTTTTCACTTAAACAGGACTGGACAAGAAGGGGAACCCTTACCCCCCACAAAGACAGCAGACTATGAACAACTAACATTGTTTTCTTTATATAAGTAGGAAAGGACTGGAATCCGCCCTCTGCTTCTGAATCTTGAGCTTCCAATCACTGTTGCTTTACTGGCAGCTTTAGGCACCACTATTTCTGGAGGGTATGTGTTGCAAACCTAAGTGGGAAGAAAGAAGAAGCCAAGTATGACAACTTAGCAATTTCATATTCATGCAAAATTCCATTTTTTTGTTATCTAGTATTTTAGCAATAAATGGTTTGTAATGGCATGTCAAAAATAGTCTGTAATTTTTTAAAGTTTGAACAAGTATTTATTGTACCTGAAAAACTGGACAGCATAGCACACAATACCTTTTAAAAGGAAGTTCTTGAAATTAAATTATTTTTACAAGCTTCTGATTTGTCACAAAAAGAGAAATTAAGAACAAGTATATTAAAAAGGGTTCCAACTAAATCTTGTTCAACTTGAAAAAAGCTTCCAGCAGTCAGGCAGCACCCTCAGAATTATCCTTGTCTCTCACACAACTATAGTCTTTTCAGCACATATTTCACAGAAAAAGCTATTTTCAAGTCTGGCTTTACTTCAGGCTTAACAATTTTAAAAGCAAGCTAGAAACCCCAAAGAAATTACAAAGCAACTGAGAGTTACATACTCTACTAGCAAGTAAAGCTTCAAAGTGATTAATGATTTTAGATGCCCACATTCAGATGCCCAAATCAGCTAATGGGAAAAAATGCACCTTCTCCTTATCTCAATTCAGGCATCCAAAGACACAGTCACTTAAAATTAACAGTCCCTTCTCACAGCACATGTTTCTTCAACTCAAAGCATAAAATAGAAAATACTGGGTGAAGGGGACGTGCAAGTCTTAATGTGTTGACTCTTTTCACAGAGTTGTCAGCTTTGTCTTTTATACAAAAACATCTGTTTGTGCACAGAAGGGGAATTAACAAAGCAGGAGCCTGAATAAACTTCCCGAAAAGTGTTCTCCTTTTAACATACAAATCTGGCCTGTATTAAAAGAGGGAGAAAAGGAAATAGCAGCAAAAGGTACCTAGGACTGAAATGTTCAGGAGCCCTTATTTAGCATAAGATTTAACAAAGGAAAAAAAAAAAAGAGGTAGGCCATTTCTGGTTCTTGGGCTTTTCCCCCACCTTGCTCTGTCCCTGTTCACCTGCCTTTCCTCCCCACCAAGGAAAATTGCTGTCATTTATTTCTCTTCTACATACGTGTCACCATGTGGAAATACCTGAAGAAGCTAAAGGTACTTCAGTTTCTTGCAAATGATGTTTTGACATTTCTCCAGAAAAATTAAATATCTGGTTCTTTGCCAGAGAGATCAAGCAAATCAAGGTGACTCTGCAGCTCTGTCCTTTCATAGCATCATTATCTGCAACTTCACATCAGGACGATGCTGCTTCGATTAAAACCAGCTGAGCTCATTCCTCCCTGGAGGCATCACTTATGCAGCAGAAGGAGGATTTCTGTATGTCATTAATATTGAAGAAGAGATACTGCACCAAATGGCTACTCTGGGCAGGAATTACCTCATAGTCTTTATTCGCATCCGTTATTTCCCAATAGTCATTTGGAATTCCCATACGCTGGTAATCTACTTTTAAATCAATCAGTTTCCATCCAATCTCCCGGTTATCTTTAGACATTTTAGGATTATACGAGAAAGCATAAAGATCTTCAGGTTTCACTGGGAAAAAAAGAGAAAAAAAAAGGAGTTAGAGATAAATACAATAAAATACAAATCCCAAAAGGCTATTTCTTTGGATATACACCCTGTGCAAGCCAGTGTACCACAGGTATATCACAACTGATACAACAGTGGAAAAAAATATATATTCAATCAAAAATAAACAGGAGATTTGGAATTTTTTACTATAAAAGCCAAGTACTATGCCACCTTAGTGCATATTTGGTTGTATTTTAATGGTAGCTATTTTACTTAGGCTCCAGATGTCTGAAGTTTAAGTTTTCTATTACTGTCTTTTGTACTTTACTAACCTCCGCAAACCATGTAGACTGAGTCCTTGAATAACATAGGGAAGAATTTGAATATTTACGGTTGTTTTTCCCAGGGATTACTCAAAAACATTCCGCTTAGTAAGACACGTGTAGACAAAATGAATTTACACAAAGCTTCTCAATTTAGACCTTAATTCAGTGCTCTTCATATTTACAGACTTTCATTCTGGGTCATACCAAATGCCCACAACTCATTAAATAAGTCCTCAGGAATTTCCAGTGTCATCTCACACAGATGACAAGAGAGGCTAAAGCATTTCAAGAGAACTAAAACTTTAAAATAGTAATTTTTCTGAACAAATTAATTCCTACTGAGTTTGTTACAATACAAATACTAAACAAGTCCGATATCTTAAGAATTAATCCATAAATGTGAACGTATATTAAAAGACACTTTTTCTATGAGGAGTTCATAAACCATCTCTTGCACACCTGTTAAGTTAGTCTTTCAATAGCGTGCTCTAAGCCACCTGAAGAGCTTGATAGATGTCCTGAATATTACTGTCAGCCCAACAAAAGCTTCAGGCTGTGTCTGACAAATGATAATTTCTTCCTCCCTCCATCTCTACCTCCCCAATTTCCTTCCCTCTCTTCATAAAATGCAAATCCAATCAATAACTCATTCAGCACATTCCGGAGGCAGACAGCTCTCCAGAGAGAGACTGAAATCTGCCAGAGTTTGATAAAGTAGCCAGGTTACCAGGCAGGTAACCCATAACTGTCAATCGTGCGCATCCAAATCAAAATAATTATGTGGTCTGTCAAAAACCACAGAGAAAGCAGACACGCAGAAGTTTCAAATCAATAAAACTTAACCATTAAAACCCACAAACAGAACAAAATAAGGATTTACAGCCTGTTATGTAAATAACTACAGAGCAAAACAAAATGGCTAATGTGACCTCTCGCAGTGACAGCTCCCATGCTTTGCAAGTCTTTAGTTTTCAAAATGGAAGGTACAGTGACAGCTTTTAAACATAACACCAAAAACCTGCCAGATACAGAACTGGAAACTCTGAACAAGGAAAACTTGGCAGCTCAGAACATAAGGGAAACACAGAGATAATTCCCAAATTCAAATAGTTGGTGAAAAAGTTTCTAAGGAAAACCTCTGATTCAGATCCTACAAGGACCAACATGAAGCAGTCTTGTGCTATCAATCCCCTTCCTAATAGACTACTGCCTGATTAAAACTACAAAGAGCAGTCACAAAGAACATCTTTACAGTAATACGGGACCCCAAATGCTAGTTCACTCAAGGAGCATCCCAGGAAACAGAAGCAGCCATAGACCATAAGAAACCAAGTGGAAATTTGCTCTGAAGGAAGCATGAGGAGTCTTAGGATTCATATATAACAGGCTAAAAACTGAGGCCAGAAAGGACCAAGGACTGTTCAGGAAATTTGCACGCTCTTAAGACTGATTTTAAGTCAGAGCAGCAAGGGTAAAGCAGAGAGTTTCACACTGGAAGAGGACAGACACCAAAGAACTACTGAGAAACAACGAAGCATGGCAATGTCTAAAGCTTTATTTGTGGGATTCTACAATTTTTTGAACATCTGGCTCAACTGGAAAAGCCAGAACTTCACATCGTCAGCAGCTAAGCACAGAAGTGGCCAAAAACAGCCAGGTACAGAATAACATTCAGCACAGCCTCAGCCAGGAGGAAAGACATCTTCGCACAGGTCTGCTGGAATTCCCTATGGGAGATTACCTCACTTCCACTGCCGGGAAGCATTTGTGGTTTTTTGGAAGCAGGTGGCCTGGTTCCGCAGGGCAGCACTGCATTTACTGTGCTGAACCACACAACCAGGCCGCAGTGGTGGAAACAGATGATGATTTGCTGCTGCAGCAAAGGCAATACCCAACAAGCAGAGCTCTCTGCTGCTCAGAGGAGCCTCCCAGCCTACTGCCTTTCAAAAAAAAAAAAAAAAAACACTTTCAAAACAGACTCCCTCCCAAATACCTGGTTGTGAAAGTTTAAGCAGTGAGGTATACACTTCATGACAGTCCCGTTCCTGCCCGATAACGAAGTGTGCCACGTGGAAGTTCTTGCAGTGAATGAGGAGAGGGCATCCTGCTGTGGTCAGAGGCAATTTTTCTACAGTTGAAATATGGTGATGCAGGATCTGAAAAACAGGAAGCCAACAAAACCTTTCAGAAGCTGCTGATAAGGCCACGAGCATTAGAGCAGACAGGAAGAGTCGGCAGTACTATCAGTCGTTTATGCTTATGGCATCTAAGTCAATACTAGCAGCAGAAAATAAGTTTGTGACATTCATCAAACAAACATCATAAACACTCAGCCTGTGCACGCAGAGGCTAGGTAACTAAGACCATGAAAAAAAAAAAAAAAGATTTATATACATTACTTGCAAGGCTGTGCAACTGGGTATTACAGGTTATAAAAGCAGTTGAATTCTTGTCACTTCACCACCCCTCCAGCCCCAAGGAAATACTTTGTCATTCTTGTTTTATTTTGTAATTAAAACCAAGCGCTAATTTCAGGTTTTTACATTTCTAAAACTGTACAAAGGAACAGCAGCTTAGCATATTGAGCTTGGACAGAAAGGCAGACAAATTTACGAAACTAACACTTATTCACTACGTGACCTATATCAAGTCATATTATGGTTGTGAATCTTTCCTTCCAAAATGGCCATTTCTGTAAAACAATTGATATTAAAGTGTCATGAAAAACTACAGCTTTAGAATTTTCAAAATTGTTCGTTTTGGTTGCGAGATATAACAAATGTTCACACTGTCATTTAAACAGGCCCAGGTACCACAACCTACCCATGTTTCTTTTCTGACTTCAGCAGAAGCATCTACATAGATGAGATGAGTAGCTGTCAGATATAATGTCCCGTTTGCTGCCTTCCTATTTGTATAGCGATCTAGTAATTTCACATTTTCAACCTGCAATATAAGATGAGGGCAAAAAATACATGTAATTTTGATCAAAGAAACCGCTAAGAGCAGCAGAATCACAGTCACGTTATGAGGAAGAAAGTGAGAAAATAAGAATTATAATTTCCACAGCAACCTGGAGTTAACTTCGCATTATATACTCACATTATTTCTCCAACTACTAAGACTGAAAAGGTTAAACAAAGAGCCAAGGTTTAGCATTGGAACGCACAACAAGTACTAAATTTATAGTCAAGGTGATCAATGTTCTTATTTGGCAAGATGGCAGAAATAAATAATAAGGCAATAAAAAGGAAAGAAAAGACTGCACACATTTAATGTGATCAAAGTCATGTTGTAAAGAAAATCTCGTACTCCAACTTCCAACTTTTCAGTCATGGTACTAAAACAGCATTAATCTTTTGCAGATTATTTCTTTAAAACTCCTCTAGAAATTTATTGGCAGCTACCTGCTACAACACAGTTCTCAAGTACATTGCATAAACTGCAGTAGGTTAATTAATGAACACAAGTTTTATGAAATATCAGTACAGACATTAAAATACTAATTTCCAAGTATTTAAAATTATTTGATTTCTTTTCTGGCCTATTTGCTTCTTAATGAGCACAGCTTGAATTTTTCTTTCATCATTAAGAAAAATAAAATAAAAAAGTCTGCTAAGAAACTTGTAGAGTTCGGATCCTGGTCCAGATGCTTCTCTGATAACTCATGTTTTACAACACGTGACAACTATGTCCAACATCGCCCTTTTGCAGGGCAGTAGAACTAGCAGGTAAAGGCAACTTTCCAGCCACATTTGGGAAATTGGAAAGACACATCCCCAAATCCAACTGCTGGGAATGAAACCAAAGCCAAGCAGCCAACAGCCCTGGTGGCACTGCAGTGCCTGAGGACATGCGGCTGGACAGACACCAGCGCAGAGGAAACTAAGTTTTTCTGGCAGTATTTCTCCCTGCAGCCAGAGGCAGAAAAAAAACTTGAAATTCCCAGAGACGTTTTAACCTTTCCAAACTCAGAAGTAACACTCAGGAATACCTCTTCCTTAGAGGAAATCAGGGACAGCTCATTTACTGAAATTAAACAAGCCTTAAAAATAATAATAACAATAAAGAAGTTACATTTGCAACACGGTTCAAAGGGAAATAAAACCCATTCATCACTCCATTCTCCTTGGGACCATGCAGACTCGCACAGAGCCGTGAGGTAGTAGCCCGGGCAACTGCACACTCTCCCAGCACTGCAAACCGTACAACCTGCCGTATATTCACCACAGTATTTACAACGCATATCGTGCGCATTTTGTTTTCTTATTTATTTCGCTGCCGGGTGGCGCCGAGGCCCGGGGGAAGTATCCGAGGTGCTGAGGAGGCCGCGGAGCCCCCCGGCAGGGACCCTGGCGTGGAGGGAGCGGGTAAGGGGGAACCCAAACCCCAGGGCGCCGGTCCTCCTGGGGCTCCTACCTTCGGCGTGGTGATGTGCTCCATGGCGGCCGCCTGCCCGCCCGGCGCCGCGCCCGTCTCCCCGTGCTGCTACGGCCCGCGGCCCGGCCCCCGCGCCGCCATTTGCGCGGACAGCGCCCGCCCCGCCTCAAGTGTCGCGAGAGCCGCGAGCGGCGCCGCCATCTTGGGTGTGCAGGCGGGAGGGGGTGTTTCCACAGGCGCTCGATACCGTCTTACTACTTTTCTTTGTAACGCCATATATAATATTATATATATATACATATATATATATGTATATATATATATGCACACACACATATATATATATTCTTCCCTCCCCATTTAAAGCGTGGTTTTGCCTCGATGCCTCATTTCATCCTGAAGAACCCTTGTAATTGCCACTCTCTATGCACATGAAGCTAACACAGTGTCGCTTTTCTAATGGTTACGATTAAACTCCTGGGATTACCTATGAAGACACATTGAAATCACAAGTGTTTGAGTTGCCGCTGTCTTTGAATAGCAGTGGGAATGTAGGAAAAAAAGGAAGGGGGAAAGGGAGAAGCAAGCTGAAGTTCTGTCAAAGAAAGTATTATACACTAAATTGAGCCGTGATACAATTTTAGTTGCTTTGATGCTTGCGGGGGTCCTTTATTTCCCAACAGTTTTTGCAAGTGAGGGCTTGGCATGTGAACTGCGTGTTAATGCAAAATCAGAGTTTTCCAGTGGCTTCTGGTGAGGTTTACTGACAGACGACGATGGTTTGCGGCTATACGAATAAACTGATGGGCAGCATCAAAAGGCACCCCACAGTGCTAGATGTTGTGCAAATATAGTAAAACACCCATTTCCCCGCTTTCCAAAAGCAAGCTGACATGCAGAAGACAAAACAAAATAACCAGTGAGGGCAGAAACGAGCAGGTTTAGATGAGGAGCAGAGGCTGTGGAGTAACAGACACCTCTCTGACACCCTGATACCATGGCAGATAGGCTGCTCCCTGTATTTAATATTGCTGTACTCAGTAGGTGTAAGCATCAAAAGTTAGTGACTAACACAGAGAATCAGACCACGGAAATGATGTTAGCCAGTGAGTTTAGAGCATATTTGGGGAGCAGGGCAAAATCATAAAAATGGATCTTACAATCATTCAAATCAGTGATTAGTAAGATTTTAGAAGCCAGGCTATTTAACCTGCCCTCTGGCTTTCATTTGGTGTTGCTCTGCTCTCCTGTTCTTTTCAAATACGACAATAAGAAAAGGGAATTTGATCGGGCTGTGCTGCGGTGAGGCTGAGCCGCGTTTCATGTGATTGATCTGAGCTTTAGCCAGGCAGAGTGTTTAAAAAACCAAGATCCTCTGCATTAGCCTCCTCAGTGCTTTCACTCCCTAATGAACAACATGACTGATGAGGTAAACGGGGAGCAGAATTACGAAAGAACAGCTCCATTTTCCAGGTACCAGGAAAGTACTTTTAAAATATAAGGTACAGTCATGAGTAACTTGCTTCTGACAGAGCTGTCTGTTGAAGTGGCACAACAAGGACACGTCATTCTGACACAACATGTTCCCTTGAAGGGCCCCAGCGTTATAACAGAGCACAACGTGCTCTGGATGACCCCTTTCCATTATAATAGTAATTGTGAGTACATCCATATGGCCCACAGCAGCACGATATCTGGGTGAGTTGCTTCAAACATGTCCTGCTCCAAGCAGAGGCCCACAGAAAATTACGGTGCTGCTCGTGCCACCAGTGGACTGTAGACTCATCCAAAACACTTAGATCTGCACCCAGTACAAGAATAGCCTCAGGGAATGTTTTTTTTAGGTGGAAGCTTTTGAACCTCCCCCACTAGATCATGACAGTCACTCGGTGTGTTAAAACTCCACATGATAGAGGAGGAAGGCTCAGAGCAATGAAGGGTCTTGTACAAGGCAACCAAGATTGGATCTCAGAAGCTTCCCTGGAAACACTCAGTATCCAGCTCTAAGTAAGGATCTCAGCAAACTTAGGCTACAAGTTATCCCCTGATAATTTATTCTGTCTATCTGGCAATAAAATTATACAAATTCCTGAAATTACAGTGCTGAAACACAAGTGTTCCAGGCCTCTGTGGCTTGCACGGAATTGGATCTCCAGCAGTGATGTGACACGCTCTGTACACGCTGGGGCCAACTTCACTGCTGCTCCACTGATGTTAAGTTCAGATGAATTACACCAGGGACGAATTTGGCCTTCAGAGTTGTTTTCTTGCCTTTATGACACTCAAGAAATAGTTGTCTGTTCAGCAGGCTTCAGGGCCTCGGGGAGCACAGCAGCAAGGATTTTGCTCATATTTTAGGATTTCGACTGTCACAAATAGATTCTGAAGTAGTGTCCCAAAAGAGAAAACTTTTAAGTATAGCTTAGTTCAAGTTGTATGAAGCTGCTGAGACACATGAAAGCAGAACTGGGTACAGTCTCCTACAGACTTGACTTCAACCTTTGGATCTGCCCTATTCTAAAGGATCCTACAGCAGAAGATTTTAAAATGAGTATAGATATGATGAGGTTTAAGTGGTGTCAGGGTCCTTAGTGATAAGTTACAACATTATTATTACAGGATCCACAGAGACCTAATACTGTGCAACCAGCCAGTTTCCTCTGAAGCTTTGGGAAGTCAGTTCTCACCTTAACTACTACCGAAGTAGTCATAGGACTAGAACAACATTTGCTGCCTCTGAAGTGCTACTGCTAAAGTAAACCAAGAATCCAGTCTAGAGCCTGATCTCTCCTGCAAAGGGTTTTATGCTGCTGGAGAAACGGCAAATACAAACAGGCACCAAGCAATGGTCACGCAGGCACCATCCTCCTCAGTTCAGTACAATCAAGTGGAGCAGCTCAGGTGTCCCCGGAATTTTTAGATTCCGCAGTCAGGTTGCATTGCTTCAGACTGATAATCTGCCTGCCAAGCTGTGGTGGGGCTGCGGGACAGCACCTACAACCTGCTTAGAGTCGGAAGATTTTTATCTAATTAAAGCCTCACTCACAGAGATGGAAAATCACTAAGGGTATGTGAGATAAGGAAACGTGAAATCAAGTGGTGGCATTGTTGTTGTTTTGTTTTGTTTCTCTTGCAGTTGCTGTGGCTAGATGTTTTTAATGGAAAGGAAAAACATGTCATCATAACAACTCTGATAAAAAACTCCTGACACTTATGTCCACTTCCAGCAGAGTTTAGGAAGCTAACTGATGAACTCGTATTTTGCTTTGGTTTATTGCCCTCGGAAGTGAGCTGAATAATTTCCTAACAAGTAACAGTGAAGTTTCTTTTTTTCCAGCGAACAGCTATGAGTAAACTTTTTTTTTTTTTTTTTTTTTTGAGAGGCTTTTTTTTAAATTATTCTTAGGATTCTTTATGTTTGTTGCCTTGCAGTTTGAGCTGCACGGCTTGTTTTTGAATGGTCTTATCATTAAGTGGCACTGTTTTTACTCCCTGAGTAAAGATATTCTCCTTGAACATCACAAGACACGTCATATAAAACCCACTTGCTTCAAGAACTTGAGAAAGGGGATCTAAACGTGGCCTCTGTAAAGGGTCGGGTTACTGAGCACTCACTTGCATGAAGCTCCTTGGAATGGGACTGTGAGAGAGGTCAGCAAGGCTGAAGAAGATGTGTTTGCCATTTCAAACAAATCTCTGCAAATACTGTTTTGCAGTATGTCGCTGACTTCTGTTTAAGAGAGCTGCTGCCCATGCAGCTCGCAGCTGGATTAGTCTTCCCCTTGGCATTGCACTCAATTAGCTGAGGGCTGAATTTGTCTCTCTGTCTTTTGCTACATCTGGGAACAGAAGAAAGAAGCACTGAGGCTTCTTACACAATAAAAGAAAAGCAATCATGATGAATTAGATACAAACTCCAAACATTTTAGAGATCTGATATCCATTTCTTCTAGTTTAATGGATGATCTAACCAAGTATAAGAGATCGTGTGCCTCAAAGTAACTATGGCAGGCAGACTGAAGAGAATATTCTCTGCTATACTAATGCGTTTTAGGGTCTTAAACTCTTTAGTCCAGTACACAAAGCTCTGACCCAGTCAAGCTTGTTAGCAATGGCAAGTTTATTCCCAACTTTATTTTTCTTTGATAAAATGGAGTTGTTCTTTTTCAAGACAAGCTTCAATCCATTGTGACAAAGGGTGGATTATCTGCCTCTCAGCAAGCCACTGAAACGTATCAAAGTGCATTCGGATGTGGGTTTAGGAAAGTATTGAAAGCATGCCAAGAACCATATACTACAGCAAAGGAGAGCAGCGATAGTGCTGAAATGCAGTGTGGTATTAGGATGTTGGCAGCATCTGGAGAACCGAGACGGTGCTTGGCAAGCAGCAGAAGGGGATATAGCGCAGGACTGGAGCCAACACGAGCTTTATTTGGCTGCAGACTGACTGTCCTCAGGGGGTCTGCCCTGCCATACTCAGAAAATTGTTTTGCCCGTTTGTAATGAAGCTCAAGTTTCGCTCTGGCTTAGAGATGCAGTACCCTTTGGTACCCTTTCTTACAGGGAAGATTAGACAGACCTTGTCCTGAGGCCCAGCTTTTGTCCAAAGGTGAAAGAAAGAAGAAAAAAGCTTTTGGAGATGGCTTCTTGTGGAGATCAAATTAAGGAAGGATGTCTCTAGTGTTTACTGTGCCCCAAGTACTTCACCATTGTTAGAGCTGCCTCTCCCAGAGTCTCTTTGTTTCTGTTGTGCATATCTGTGGATTTGATGCTCTTGTTTAATTACAGTTCTAATCATCTTAGTCATGCTTCATTTCCCACTGTAAATAAAAAGAATTTTAGGATCTGCTTTACCTTTTTTTTTTTTTTCCCTGAGTGGCTACATAAATTTGCCCTTTAAAAAAAATGTGGCTGATTATTTTATTGTGAAATCATGTGTTCATCTAGTTACGGTACCGAGTTGAGTCATTCCATTGGCAGGGCAAGCACCCTAGGGAGCAAAGCTGAATGATGCAGGTTATTTGTCATCAGCAGAGTGTGGAGTGCTTCAAACACAGCGAGCGGTAGCAAATGACAGCAAGATGACTATACTTTACATGCATATGAAGTACAACAGAGTCTGGTGAAACTGCGGTGGTTTTATGTATAGTGACAATGGCAAACTTCAAAGGAAGGAAAACTGAATTTATATGTTTTTCCTGGTGTATCTGAGCAGGGTCAGCTGCTCCCTTCGCCCGGCCAGTTGCCAGCAGGCCACATGTGCCTGTTTCAGTTCTAAGTTGCAGTGCTTTTCACTGGGGATATATTTCCAAGGATGAACAGCCCAGAACCAGCAAAAGGCTGGAAAAAATATATGGGAAGGATGAGGATGTAGGGAGGGAAATGACATATTCTTAGCAATGGTAGTTTCTCCAGGTTCTGCAGCAAGACTATGGCAGTATGACAGTAGCTCCAGTCCTTTCTTCACTCTGTTGTCTTTTGCCCAGCTCTTCTTATACCCATATTCTAAGGAAATAAACACTTCCTATCAATTCCCATTTCCAACTTTCCCCACGCCTTACTAATAAATAGCATTGATGGCCTCCGAGAAGGGAATCACAGCAGAGATGTGGTGGCTCCACTGAAGGAACTTCAGCAGCTGATCCCATTGCTCACCACTCTCTTACTGAGCTATGCCTGCCCAAACAGGCAGGATTGCTGATAACTTCCTCCAGGATACACATCAGTGATCACTATGTTAGCTGTGGAAGCAATATTTTGATAAGATATGTAGAAAAAAAGAAGCCCTGACACTTAAAGGTAAAATTATTTTCCTTATATTTTATAAATATCTGTGCAGTGACTACTTGACACAGCTTCTAGAAGGTGGAAGCTTTAAAATAGTCCATAGACACAAAATACGGCTGTCTCAGATCTTAATTAGCCTTGGCACACTGGCAGCATGTATCTGACCCAATCCTACAGAGCAAATCCTTTAGAGTTTTTCTGTAGTAAAAATCTTTCTTTTCTTCTCTCTTTTGCTGAACCTGAACTAGATCTCTTAAATGCCAAAGCAATTCAATTCCTCATCAGCAAAGTAAACACAAGGCATCTACAGCTCGTATTTAATTTTCCTGGATGAAGCACACTGTATGTTAGCTTAGTCAATTCTCTACAGGCTTAAATGAAAAATAAAAAGATGCAGTGAAGCAAAAAAGAATGACCTTTCTAGCCTATAGAGAAGTTTTTAACTAAAGAACAAAACAGTGTTAGAGAGAAAAAGAGAAAAAAATGTTTCTTTTCATAGGGAGGAAAAACAGTTTCTTCTTTAGTTCAGATTTTAGGATCTGTGTAGTAAAGTTGGTTTTAACAAGTCTACATCAAAAAGCTTCCCCTAAATCTGTCTATTGATAAATTATTCCTAGCACACTACCATGTACACCAAGTTCAGCACATCCTTAGTGAATGTAACTCAGGAGCATCAGAGGGAAGGACTGTAGCTCTTTCAGAAGCAAAACTGTACTGAGAGAGAGAAAGAAAAAAAGAATTTATAAACTTTAAATCCTTTTACTAGAATTTCAAGATCTTATATGAACTAATGTAGATCTAATTTTTCTGTCTTCATCTAACACCCTTTCACAAAATCATGTATGGACAAATCAGAGTCCTAATTAATTTGCACATTAACCTTGGATTTTTCATTTTTCTACTCTTTAATCATAAAATATATAATTATCTCCCTCACAAATAGTTAAACACTCAGTATATTTTGGATGCTCGCCTGAATCTGCCCCTTGTGTCTTTGAGCACTATTTTGGGATTACCTGTTCCTTAAGAAAATCCCTTGCAGGAAGAACTTAATATTTCTCATTCCAGTGAGAAATTCACTCACATTTTTAATTTGCTACCGGTCATTTTGTATTTTTGGACATTAAACAAAATACATCAATACTGAACAAAAGATTTAGTCTACTGAACAAAAGAAGATTTAGTCTAAAAGACTCTTTGTGCACAGGATTGCAAAACAGCTTCTAAATTATCCTGTTTCCTACAACTTCTCCAGCACTTCTTTTGTAGCAGCAATCTCATGAAAACATCCCTGTATGGGAATAACTAAATCTATGTACAAATTTATACTGAGTTCTCATTAAACTGCAGCTATTTGCACAGCCAAGTTCTTATTTTTTCATTTTATTTTTTCTTTCCCTAAAAGTTTCCTTCCCCTACATAAGTGCTGATCTACTATGAATTTAAAAATAGTAATTACCCATGTATTTCAAATGTCACTGTTTTTCACTGAGAGTCCAAGAGTCAGTCAAACTTCTATTACAATTTCTTCTGATGAAACTATAGAACTGGGGAATTTTGAAAGCTTTTCTCCCTTATCTTTTTTGACACAAGAAAGTTTCTGTAATGGGCTGTATTGCTTTCTTCTAAGCAGCTTTTCTGAATTATTTAAATCCTCTTAAGAAAATAAAGGAATTTAGTAATCAAAGTAATCAGAGTTACCTTAGTTTATCCTCTTTAATATGTTAGTCATGCCTGTATCTCTGGTTCTGCTGCAGTTAAGATATATTGCTTAACCATATGCAGGCAGATTTCTATCTCTATATGAGATCCACTCACATCCACTCAAGTATTATTAGCTGAAGGATTAGTATTGAAGTTTGTATTTCTTCCTCTTGGTCAAAAATAGAGCACAGAAGAGGTATTTCTTTTCTGAAAACTTGTGAGAAGCCTGTTCTACACAGTTCCAAATTGTTCAATAATGTTGCTTAAATGTTCATGCTCTCATGCTTTTCTGTTTGGAAGGAAACAGTAGAATTGTCTTTGTAGCTCAGTTTCTTAAAAGGATATAATAGAATAGCAAAACTTCCTAGCTTTAGAGAAAAATGCTACAGTTTTCTCAAGGAGCATATTCACAGACATGTGGAAACTATTTTGTACATTTATTTAAAGAGCTTAAGTTTATATCTAGCTCTCCCTCATTTCTTTGCTTTTCAGGTAAATTTCAAGTGAATCCTGAAAAACTTTAGGTTGGAAGGGACCTCTGGAAGTCACCTAGACCAATCTTCTTCTCAGTAGAAGACTACCTTTAATGAGGATAAATACAATAATTCCCTAAATTTGAAGGGCTGAAGAGTGATTCAAGATGAGGGAAGGTTTTCATAAGATTAGCCTTGCTGTTGAATCTCAGAATCCTAAAGATGAATCTATTTGTGATACCATGATTTTTATGACTGGGAATAATTACTTACCCCTTTCCTTACCGTGAAAAATTTCTTGCCACCACTGCACCAGCTCTAAAGTGGATGGGATGCTCTTTTTCTGGCTGCTTTGACGCCAGGAACATGTGACAGGAATAAAGCAAATTACAGAGATCTGTCCAAGTTCCTGCTGTGAGGAAATTATTGATTACATATTTCAAATGGTAAAACTGAAATCTTCAAATTCAGTTTAACCACCTGAATCAAAAGAGAATTTGGCAGAACTGAGCACTGAGACACCAGCTGTTTCCATCAGAAATGCCACCATTATTTCTTTGTGATGTGCTCAGAACATGCTCTGTGTCAGACAGCAGGCAAGCCGCCTGCACCGTTCTGCAGACTCAGCCTTGCCACACAACAGCCCTTCCTTCAGTCTCAAGGCTTGACAGAGCAATGCAGTCCTGACCTAACATGTCATCAGCTCTTCTCCGCTTCTGGGGAGTTTGCCAGTCACAAGGAATCGCTCCACTCAGTGACACCTCTGCATTTGGGAAAGTATCATTCAGCTGAGACTGAAAAATTAATTCATGTATGACACCCGCCTCACTTGAACAGCTGAAGCCTGGTTCTTTAGTCTTACAATTCTACTTGTCTCTGCCATGACTTCCCATTATGTGTCCCATCAGATTGTCTATGAGGTTAATTCTGACAAACATTGCAGTAGATCTGATGAATTTGTTAAGATACCAAAGTACATCTTACTCTGTAAAGTGACTTTACAAAAAAACCTCTCATCCTATTGTTCATTAAGCCTTGGTAAATCCTAGTCACACTCACTTAGGCAACAAGTCAGGGAATGGACTCCGTCATCCCCCAAGGCTATTTCTGCACACTCGGCCTAGTTTATCATTATGAAGACGTGCAGAGCAAACTGTGCCCCCTATTACGAATGTGAAACCTTCCTACTTTCAGGGGGAATCCAGGCATATGATTGATGGCTTGCTTTGAAAGCAAGGGGACTGCACTGCTGGCTTTCCAGTAGAGATTTATGTAAATATGTTGGTATCATTCAAGATAAAATAGGCTACAGCTTGGTATCCCCTAGTTTTGTTCCTTCTAGAAGGCTATCAGGAGAAAAAACAGGTAAAAATTGCCTTTGCTACTTGTCTGATGTGCAGGTATGATGTGGAATATACTTGGTGAATATATATATGGCAAATGGAAAAAGGTGTTGGTTTTATCTTCTCCATCAAATAAAGCATTTTAGACCAGGTCTTCAGCTAATGATTAATCATTAAGTTTAGCTTCAGGTGAGGAGCTTCAGGTGAGGATTTTTTATATATAATAGGGGATCTCAAAAAGGCCTTAGAAGATTTCTAGTATTAAAGATGTTTAGGAATACAAAAAGAAAAAAAAAAAAAAACCTCCACTGTGCCCCAAAGATACAAGCAAGCTGTGTATTTCAGCTGTACTGCTGCAGGGACAACTTCTTACCAACATGGCTTGCAGCCGATGGTGAAACAGGAAGGGGTCCAACTTGGCTGCTCCTCTTCAACATCTCTGTGTCCATCCCGGGGCTTCAAGATTCTGTTGAATTCCACCACCATATCTCTCCTTCCACTGAAAAAGCTAAAAACAACAGCAGTATTTAGCAGCTATGTGTTTCATATGTTTATTACCAAAGCCTGTGGTTTCTCCATCAATGGCATCCACTTGTGGAAAAGAACAACGGGGAGGTTTTGTTGTTGAGAAGCCAGATCAGAGGGGTCTGCTCTGAGAGAAGAGGTCTGGCCTCAGAGCAGGGAGATCTTTTCAGGTTCCTGCTGTTTTGTTGGTGGTCTCTCCATAGGAACATCAAGCCACTCCTGGTAGGTGTCTCATTTTGCTTGGAAGCTCTGCTGTGTTGTCTCCAGGTTTGCTGGTTCTGGATAACCCTCAAACCTGAACAAGGTCTAGTTCTGTTCATCATGTGCCAAAGGCTCATGTTGGGAAGTGATGTGCGCGTATTGAGGCTGAGAACAGATGTCTTCACAGCTAGAGGTCCCTGCAAGGCCTGAGGTTCAATGCAGAAGGGATGCAGCAATCCCTAGCTCTGGCTCCTGGCTCTTGGAGAAGGTCCAGTTGACACATGTCTTCAGTCATCAGAATCACTAGCACTGAGAGCAGAGCTCTGCAGAGACTACAAGGCATCACGCCTGCAGAAGTTTCCATACTTTACTCCTTCCTTTCATGTGCTGTGGATCTGCACCAATGGCACTGCCATTTGAGTGGCAGGCAATAAATAAGGAGTCAGGAGAGGGGACACAAAACAGGACGAGCTGTGGCTGAGCGCTCAATTCCTGTGCAACTGCCCTGAGATGCTTAAGTGGCAGTTTTTGGAGTACAGGTAACTGCTGGCTAATGGTACTGTATTCAGAGTATTCATCTAAGCAAGTTAGCTGCTCAGGCAGAAGTGACACGTTAGCTCCACTTGAGAAGCTCTGACTTGGGAGCATGTGCTCCATGTGTCTGGACTAACAGCAGAGCAGGGTCAGGATTTCGCAGGTGGCTGCAAAATGACAAGTAATGGTCTAGAATAGGGGTTAGACTTCAAAGCCACATTTCGAATTGCTCCTTTTTTTTGCTTACTGACTGTTTTGCATTATATCTGAGATCAGTCAGGGAGAAGAGACTTTGAGCAGGAGACTAAAGAAACCCATGACAGAACTGCTCGATGTTTTAGTGTCTGGGGGATTTAATCCCTTATCTCTGATGCCAGCTGGGGAGAATGAAAGACCTCTTGTCATTGGATGAAAATTAAAACATCATTTATAACAAGTGATGGTCAAACTGAACGGGGTTCAGGGCTTCAGCCTGAGGTTTGGCTTTGATTAAGTATCCAGAAATAACAACACCTCTCTAAATGATCTCAACCTCTTGGGAGTGGATGGGGAGGGAGAGTACCCCATTTCTCAAGCACTTTCTGTTGTTGCCTGGATTGTTCTAGCCAGAAAATAGGTGGACAGCTAAATGTTGGCACTTTTGCCACCTCTGCTAGCCAAAAATCATTACAAAAAGCTTTTATTATTCATAATGGCCATGAAGCAAAACTACAATAGCAAAAACACCAAATGAACAGAACTTTTCTGAATTTATAGCAAGGTTTTGGTTCTGTGAGCGCAACTATTTAGTTTACTCTTTATCTTGCCCACACATTTTCCCTGTTGAATTGCCAAATGATCCATTTTACCTCCAATACCACTGCACACCGTTGGGCGCTGTTCCTAGTCATCCTCTCCCCCGATCTACCTGCTCTGTCTCCCTTGAGTAGCATAGAACTTGCTGGTTTGGTCCACAAAGGTGTTGGCAGAGCAGAACAGCCCCCATAAAAGGGTTGACTCGTTTTTTATCACACGGCTTTGTATTCTGCTGAGACCTGCTTTTATTCCCATCCATGAGACAGAGCTGCACTTTGAAGGTGAAGCAACAAAAAACATTCAGTGTTGCAGGTTTGGTGGCACCTTATTATGACAGAAATCAGGACAGGGAGCCTGGGTGCAGAGGGCCACAATCCTGGCATTACCTCCTGAGTCTTCCCTTCCTTCTCCATGCACATTTTTATAGTTTCCAGCCTGGGACATCCCCATCACTTACTGCAGGCTATCTCTGAGTGATAAATCCTGCCTGTGCAAACACAGAAAGAGAAAAAGTGAAATTATGGACTGTGACAGGTGGTCCCCAAACCACAAGCCAGTGAAGATAAAGCCAATACCACAGTGCATGGATGAGTGGTGCAGGGCCTGCCAGCAAATTCAAAGCAGTGATAAGTGGCTGATGGCGTATACGGTTTCTCTCAAGTGTCAGAGCAATTGCAGAGCTGCCAAGTAGATCACAACTTGAATCTGCAGCATCTAAGAAAGTGGCAAGAGAGACAATCACAGGCGACATCCAAGTAATTTGAGGAAAGAAACAGGCGGTAGCCAGAAAGCACTGTGAAGACACACAGCAAGAAACAGAAGACAGAATGGACATCTCCTAAATCAATACTTAATTTAATTCCCAGGACAGTGTCTATAGTCTAAATGAAGCACTGGGATTGAACTGTTCTAGGTGAATTTTAACTCTCATCCAACAAATTCTATTGAAAAACCTTGGGTGATATGGTGTTTTTCAAGGCATTGACTCTGCTGTTTTTCTTATTTTCTGTCTATCTGGCTGGGACATATGTCTGGGACATATGGCGAGGGAGTCCCAAATCTTCATTTACCTATGTCTCCTTGCTCACATAGTAATATAGAAAAAGAAAGAGATTTAGAAAGTCACCTAGCTTCTCTTTTCTTCTTCTTTAAGCGTAACTATGAAGGATGGGTTTCTACATTAAATTATGTAATGATTTTCTTCTCTTTATTTTCAATGTCTCAATGTCACAGTTTGTAAGGGAAGCACAGTCAGACTTTTAACATACCATGTTATGGTTATCACCTTGATAAATACAACCGTATTCCAGCTGTCTGCTTATCCATCCCTTTGAATCTTCCCTGCTGAGTCCTTGTTCTCTTTCCTACGAAACATAAGGCTCTCTTCTTCATTTTCAGCATCTTCATAGTCTTTCCTCAACTGGTCTCCAGAATGTTCATGTCAGCCTTCACCTATTTCATCTTCTCTCATTTGCTGTGAGAATGTTTCTTGCAATTCCTGGCTAGACCAGTACCTAGTACAGTTTCCTTAATTGACAGCCATGTAATACCTATACAGAAAGAAATATAAATGAAATTGCTGTTCCACAACCTAGCACGGTCCTCCAACTAGGACAGGTTCTTGACCATGCTCTAATGAACCCAGATGCCTGTGAAGATTTTGAGTTAAGTTTATGAAATATGATTTAATGTGTCATGTCTCCAGGACTTCAGTCCAGCTATTGGTATTAACACCAAGCTTGTCATAGCATGTTTTTTTTTTATATATATTTATGTGGAAAATATCCCACCTCTGCTGCTGCAGAAATATTCAATAGAAGGTAATAAGAGCCCAAGGGCTCAGATACTTGTTTAATGTGGAGCTGGAGAGTCTAAGAACAGGATTTCCTGTGAGATTTCCAGTGTTTGAGATTTCTAATCCCTTTGTGAACTCTGAAGCAGATGGATTTGAAAAAAAGAAAAAGAAAGAAAACCTTACAACTAAGTAACTAAAAAATAACCAGACTTGTTTGAACTCCAAAAAATATTGTGATTTGGGTTGGCAAGGAAATTTTGGATTAACTCTTACTGTGTTTGGTTCTTAGGATGAATGTGCAGTGAGAGCAATGTTCAGTGCTGCCTAGGCCTGGTCTTTGGAGAGCCTGAGCTCCTGCAGCTCTGCCTGACTTCTAGGGAAGATACAGGGACTCTTCCCCCTCTTCATAATCAGGCCTATTGTATTTGGGCAATCAAAAGCAATCAAGTTGAACAACCATTCAGAAGGTGCACTCTACTCCGTAAATCACCATCTCAATAACCACTGCCATCCTCTTTTCTAGGAACCTTCTAAAAGGTGGGCGGTCTTTTTAGGTGACAAGGGCCACTGGGCTCTCCAGCCTGTTTCTGAGGGCAGGAATTCATTAAAGGGCACAGATTCCAGCAGGAAAGACATGGACATCTCATTTTCTTCCTCAAAAGAACTATTTTGTCCCAGAAAAGGGCAGAAATGAGGTCAGCTTTTCAGGAAAAGGAAAACAGAGGTAGGCAGAGGAGGGGCAGACAAAAAGTCATCAGGAGGGAAATGTTAACAGATGGATTCTGCTAAAGACTTGCAAATTGCAGATGCTGTCAAAAAAAAAAAATGCCACAAATAAAGACCTAGTGGTGCTTAACTGCTCAATCTAGGCCACCTCTGTCCTAGTCTCTTTATTGAGGAAGAAGAACAGTACTTATGGGATTTAGTAATTCCTGGTCTGTTCTGTTTTTAAAGGCTTGGAAACTGTGAGAATTTCAAAAGTAGGCTTAGGTTGTGGCGAGTAGGCAACTCATTGTACATGAGTCACCAGGCTGCCCCTTTGGGAAATGTTTTCATGCAGCTCTCTGAAAACAAATCCTTAAGATGCTAGTATTGTCTCAAAAAAAAAAAAAAAAAAGGCATTTCTGAACTTGAAATTCAGTTTAATTTTCAGTTCATTTTAAAAAGACAAAAGCCAAACTGCCTAAAACATAGAAATAACTTGGGGCGTTCTCCAGTCTCCATCTCCAGCATTGGTTACTCCAAATCAGCGCTCCACTGAAGAGAGCCAGCAGGCGCCTAACAATCAGCAGCTGCTGCTATATAAAACAGAGAGAGATCCTGTCCCTTCCTTAACTCATAAGCTATCAAGTCTGATCCTTTTCTCCTGCAGGAGAGGATCCAAAATGGATCCTTTTTCCTACATTTGCACTGATACTAGCACTGCTTGTTCCCTAGTTTGCCTTCATCTAAAACCTGACCAAAGCATTTACCAGAACAGATGAAGTCACCCGAGTCCCTACTTTCCTGATAGCATAAGGTGAGCAAGGAGAGGCAGACGAAAATCTGATGAGGATCAAAACTGCGTCTGTAAAAAGCAGTTGCTGCTGCTGCGTTTGCTTCTTCATTATACAGAATTTTCAGGTAATGACCAGCTGCTTCTGCAGCTTCTTCCTGACAGCGGCTTGCATCTGCACGGGCAATGGGGCAAAGGGAGCAGAAGGACAGACTTCCCCAAGCAGCTTTAAAGGAGCCACCTCAGGCAGCAGCTGCTCCCAGCCCCAGGTAGCGCCGAGCACGGTGCAGAGCGACCTCGTGCCCTTGGGAGGGAGCATAACTGCACCAGGAGGGACTGGTCAGCACCCTCAGCCTGGACGTACCTGAAATTCACCTCCAGCAATGTAGATTGTAGTTTGTAAAATACTCATGCTGAACAATAATGCTGAGGGGAAGGCAAAGCAGCTGCAAATTAGGAAGTTTTCAGGTTGTACTTTCTGCTTGAAATAGCAGGATTTTTTAATCATCTTGCTGCCCACATAAAACTCACAAGAGGGAATGCACATTTCCCTAAACAAGAGAAAACAAATCTCACATAAAAAAAAAAAAAAAAAAGGAAAAAGGAAAGAAAAAGACTTCTCTCCAAGGGCTATTTCCATGGTAACTTCTAAATTCAAAACTCAAGCTGTTTTGGCTGTAGGGACAGTCAGGAAAGGTAG
This sequence comes from Crypturellus undulatus, assembly GCA_013389825.1. NCBI lineage: Eukaryota > Metazoa > Chordata > Aves > Tinamiformes > Tinamidae > Crypturellus > Crypturellus undulatus. The sequence goes on from VWPW01018131.1 coordinate 50,147, forward strand.
CAAAATTGTTTGTTGTTGTTAGTGGTGGGAAACCATCATTGCTGCTTTTTCATGCAAAATAGGATGGGTTGTTTTTGTTTAAAACTTCCCTCAAACCAGGAAAGAATGAGTAAGAAAAGAATTCACCCTGGAAGGGGAAAGACCAAGAAAGCTGAGGGTGACTGAACATAAGGAATCAGAATAGAAACGTATTTGTGATTTACCCAAACTGTTTAGTCTCACCTAATCTACCCATGTGGGTCATCTCATCCCCTGGAAACTCACCCAGCAGGAGTGGATTAAATATTTTGTAATGACATACATACATGTATACTTATATACATATATATTTATATATAAGTTTATCTGTTTCTGCAGCAGTTAAGTGGATATCAGAGCACATGAAGATGAGAGCTTTGGGGCCAGGACACAAATGTCCCCTGGATCACACACATAAACGCTCACCCAGCAGGCATAGGAACTGGCACAGGAGCTATCATTCCGTTTTCAAGAGATCATCCCTGTTAAGTGCAGTAATGTAATCCTCTGCAAGAAAAGAAATAACATATGACCACATTGTTAAAGATATCAAGGAAAGGAATGATGATCTGGCAGCATTCTTTCATCTCGTAATGCAATAAACAGGTTTAAGTATCTCCTAACATTTCAATACCTGACTTTGAAAGTTTCTTGGTATTCTTTTAATGTAGAAAGTGGAAGGATGGTAATGTATCTATTTCCCTTTACTGAAGTATATATTGCAGTGATGAACTTAGCAAATACTAAGCAAAGACTTCCTGAGATTGCTTTGGGTTTCAAGTATGGCTTCAGCCATCTAAAAGTCCAACTGAAGATATCACATCATTCATCTCTAGCTCAACAGGGACTTCATTTAACATTTCTGCTACTAGGGATCTCAGCCATGTTTGCCAAGGAGCCAATATGAAAGTCATGCATGGGAGGTGACTCACTGGCAAAGATGATGGGCACTGATGTCTCTCGTAGATTGGAAATATGATTCACCTGAAACTTTGAAACCATTAATAAAACACAAATATGCAAGCTGCTATCTAATATCTGAAGGGATAAAATTTTGTGCAAATGATTCTAAAAATGTGCATCACTGGACAGTGTCCCTAAAACCCAATGACAGGTGTCGCCCAAAACTCAGGTTTTGTTTATGTTAAAGAACACGTCTGGTGTCTTAAAACAACTTGCAAACAGTGCTATGGATTACTGAGATACTGGTTCAAAAGATTTTGCCTTAATTCCTCTGCTTTTCAACCAGGGAGAGTAGCACTGCCGAGGATCCTTGATCCACCTGGGGGTTTTAACTGTGCAGCCAGAAATGGGAGTGGCACAGAGCCTCTGCTATTAACTTGTCCTGCACTTGCAGACTAAAATCCCATCCTGCATGTTTACACAGCTGATCACCGGCCTTAATAAAGGGCAAAGTGACTGCTGCCCCATCACTTTTCTTGCAAAGTGCGTTTAGTAGCTGATACTGAAGCACTCGCCGGCCTGCCCAAGCTGGTGGTCACAGGGATGGTCGGGACAAGGGAGGAAGGTGGGGCTGCCCTGCGGTGCCGCCAGCAAAGGGGATTAGAGGCAGGCAGGGGGATAAAAGCCCCTGAACCTCAGTGGCCCAGGAGAAGCCGCCAGTAGCTGCCATGGCTGGGGGGCTTGTGCTGCTGCTGCTGGCGCTGCGGGGCGGCGTGGTGTGGGCTGGCGAGTACTGCCACGGCAGCACCGGCGGCTTCCAGTGCCCCGAGCGGCACGACGGCGCCGAGGCCACGCTCTGCTGCGGCTCCTGCCGCCTGCCCTACTGCTGCGCGGCCAGCGCTGCCCGGCTCGAGCAGGGCCTGTGCCCCGGCGCTGCACCGCAGCCCGGGCCCCGCGTCCCGGCCCCAGGTAAGGCCCCGCGGGATGGGATAGACTCACATGTCGGGGCTGCTCCTGCATGGGCAGGGATGGCAGGTGGCAGTGAGTGTCCCACCCAATTGCCTTTACTGGGGCTTGCCTTTACTTACAGGCTTGCTCTCCTGCAGCCAGACAAAAACTCAGAGTTAGACAAACCGCCCTGGCTTGTTCTTGCCTTGCAGAATGAAACACAACCTCATCCTGCTATCAGTGTTGGCTGCCTAACATTACTCTTCCTTTTTTCAGTGCCCGTGTACCTGCCATTCCTCCTAGTTGGATCCGTATTTGTGGCATTTGTTGTTTGTGGCATCTGTGTTGGAATCTGCTGCTGCAAATGCCCGAAATCCCAGGAGGAGGAGCAGCAGAGTGGACTTGCCCCTGGCCAGGCTTGGCTGCTAGAACCTGATCTTCCTTCTCGGCTCCCCAGTTCCAGTTCTGCCGCCAGAAGCGCCCCGGGCAGCGCTCCTCAGAGCAGCAGCATCTGCATGAACCTTGCTCCAGCCCTTCCCGTCCTTGGCTTCACTGAAGATGCTCTGTACTTCAGTGCTCTGCCGAGCGGCGGGAGATTCCTGCATCCTTCCTGCCCCGGCCACGGCAGACTCACTGACCAGCCCACCGGGACTCCTGCTTCCTTCCTTAAAAGAACAGCTTATGGACACGCTCCAAATGCATCCCCTGCCAATGCAGCGCAGGAGGACCAGAATATGCACTTGGGGGTTCGTGTCTGACAAGGTGACGTCTCAGCATGCCGCCTGACATAAGGAGGAACAAGTGTCTGAAACTCAGTATATGCAGAAATTGGAACTTTTTTAACTTGTTTGATTAATGCTATTGAAAAGGGCTAGATCCTTCATCTCTTAAACCTATTAATGGAACAACTGAAACCTCAGAAATGTGTTCCATCCTTCCCTGGTTCCTTCAAAGCTGCTCTGCCAGGCTTTGGGGAACACGGTGGAGGACTTGGCTTGAATTTGTGTGTCGCCTTCCAGGCCCTCTGCCAGAATAGGGAGGCAGAGTTATTAACCCTGGATGCTTGACAGCCTGTAAAGCGGGGTAAGACTGTTCTGCTTCTCTACCTGTCTCTGCCAGTGGTGCTGCGAAAGGAACAACTTGTAACTCTAAACTCTGAAAAATGCACTTTTTATTTTTAACTATCTTCATGTAATTAGATCAACTGCATGAAGAATTGTAGGGGAAATGTGACTATAATCACAATTTTTGGTTTTCTAGGAACACACTGGGAAAAGCTCCCCTGCTTTGACTTAACAATCTGCTAAGACCCAGCCATCCCCTTCCCAGCAGTACACTGAGAGGAAAAAGTGGTCAAAATACCCTACTCACCAGTGGGGTGTTTTAGCACCTCTTTCCAGCACAGACACCGGAGTGAAGGCATGTTAAGAGGACTCCACAGGTGTTACCAGGAGGGAGCAGAGGCCAAGGATTAAAATCTTACACCTACAAGAAACAAATGCTAAGGGCTTTATCTGCATTTACTGCCTATTAGACAGAAAAGTGGTACAACAAAGAGTGGTGGTAAATCAGTGGGACTCATATCCTTTGTGCACCAACTTGGGAGCTTGGACTGCTTTATAAATATTTCCTGCTGTAGAATATTACATCTTAATTCTGCTGGGGTGGTTCTGCTGAAACGCTAAAAAGCAGATGCTGGTGCCCTAGTTCATAGGGGTGGATTGGCAGTATTTGGGTTTTGCTTTTTCATGGGTATAAATCAGAAATTTAATGGAATTTAGCTAAGCCATGCTTACCCCTTACCTTCACTAGACCAATTTGCCTTAAAATTGAAATTGAAATACAGGCATGAAAACAGAATATGCTTAAAAACAAAAGCTTCTCCCCTTTTTTTTGTACTGAAAAACACTAACTTGAACTTAATAAAAGCTGTGGTCTTTATTAAAGTGAGTGAAAGATCATTGGGATTAATGGATAATTATGCCAATAGGCAGCGCTTCAGTGTGACTGCTGATCTTCAAAGCTAGGTTTCAGACTTACGCTGCTGACAGCACCCTAGGAAAGAGTTTCCTTTTTGAAAAGTGACTGCTGTGCTTGCAGTTGGCTTACACTGACCCACTCAGTTAAGGTTTTCTATCTGGTTAACATCTGAGGACATAATGACAGGGACTGCAGCCAGTTCAGGGAAATGATATCAAAGATATCCTTCCTGATGATGTTTGTACTGGAAAACATCTAAGGATATTTTCCTGTTAGGAAGATATATTTTATCATTGGTAGACCTGGTAGACAGGCATTAGAAATGTAATATATATAAATATCATAAAATACTGACAGATGTCTTTATTGGTACATGCAAATATATTTTCAAATATATATTAAAATTAAAATAAGTCAATCTCTCCTTTAGCAAAACATGATTGTTCTCTACTATAGATTTCCTGAACTAGAAAGGCAAGGGAAAATGTGACCTGGCATCCAGGATATCTAAGCCTCCCTCTGCAGTGTTTACAGTTTTCCTGTCAACAGAAATGGAAATCTTTCCAGCAGGCAGCTTCAGAATAAAGTTTTAAATTAAGTAAGAGATCAGATAAAAAAATCTTCAAGAGTCAAGAGGCTCAAGCACAACCCTAAATAATTAAAGAAAAATGTTGATTGAAGAATAGAAATTTTCCAATTGGAAAATGGAGACAGAAATCCAAAGGGGCTTCAGAGAGGAGACACATGCAAAGGCAGTACCGGGACTCAGGATTTCCTGGACTCCTGTCACAGTATTTTCTTCAGCGCTAAGACAAATGCTTCCTGCAGTGCAGCCAGGTCAGCTGCCCCTTCTGTTTGCTCTTTCCCAGGATATGTTTCTTTAGAAGAAACCAATTTATTTCACTCCCAGATTGGAAAAGAGATTTTTGGAAGAACAATTGCCCTTAAGATCTTCTATCAAGCACCATTGTAAACTTGGATTAACTCAGTGGTGCTTAGCATCTGCATTAAAAGCAGGATCAGCTCATGTAGGCAAAAAGCAGAGTCTCTCCTATGCAAATCCTATCCCTTTACTTACTTGAGGGGCCTCTGAGTTTAGCACATCTTTAGATAGGTGGGATATGTTCATGCTAATTCCTTTTCTCCCCTCACTAACCTGCTTTTCCTGGTTCAAGCTAAAGAAGTACTTAACAGGACCTAATAGTCTCCTTACCACCTATTGTGCGGGTGCTTGGCGTTGTTTGCTTAATGATGCTCCAGCCCCAAATCCCCCAGTTTCTAATTAAGAAATGATTTACACTCCTTGCTCCTTAAGCCTCAGTAATGACACAGGTGATCTCAGTTGTCCTAGGTGTATTCTTTCTGGATTTAGGAAGAAAGAACTTTGTTAGAATTAAAAAGGTGAAGAGCAGAGTTTTAGCTCCCACCACACAATACCTCTTGCAGGGTGGGGTCCATGTGATGTCTTACAGACTTTTCACACCGAACTGTGTGTGGCCTAATCCATTGCCTTGTGTTTTAATTGTCTCTAGCTTCAATCTGTTCCTAATCAGTTTAAGATAAATCGATTTTTTTTTGGTTGATATTTTGGCTGTGTTTAACTAAACCCAGTCTAGAGGAGGGCAGGTCTGTGTGTTGCATATAGCCGTCCCTCCACTCTATTCTTGTTGCACTCCTTTTTGTTGCACTGAATCAATTTATGACCCCAATGAATCCACTCTGTACTACTAGAAAATAAAAACAGAGTGGCTTAAACTTTAAAGTACTGAATTAAAAAAAGAAAATAAAATCTCTTTCTGAAAATGTAACTATCTCCCATTTACCACTGGGGAAAACTAAGGCACAGAGAAGTTGTTATTCAAGTTATTCAAGCTATGTTAATTCTTTAGGCCCTTTCTACAAGCAAGTGAAGCTACTTACAATGCAAGCTCAAAGCTGTAGTGAAAACAGCATGTTTTTGTTGATCTGAAGCTCTTTTGATTGCCCTTATAGCACCAGTTTGTATCATACATTGCCTGCATCCGAATTCAAATAGCAAAACAGACCATGTCTAAAGGAAGTCCCACATAGCTGGGCAGTGTCTATCACAATTTCAGCATCTTCATATAAGTGAAAGGTTCGCAGGGCAAAATGAGACCAGGTGACAAAAAGGACAGGAGAGAGGGGAGAGAGCAAGAGCGCTGCATGGAGGAAGGTGCATCGGACTCCACCAGGAAACCTAGCAGCCTGCAGAGAATTTTTGTGTGTACCAATAAAGACTGGTGCCAATACTGCATGATACCAAAGTGCTATGAAAGGATTCACATATTCTTGGGGCTGATACAAATCGACTCTCTCATATACCAGAGCTTCAGTCGCTGCTGCTGTGCCTGCTGATCAGCCCCCTCGAAGGAATCAAGGCTGGGTTCTGACGGCTCCTCTCCCAGGGAAAGCTCTCTGTCCCCCTCCTCCTCACAGCCCATCTTCCATACATGAGGTGGAGAAGCAGATTGTGATACAGCCCACTGGAAAAGCCTCTGCAACCAAGGAATTCTCCACTGAGCATCACTGTGATCATTTGCTAAGCTGCCTTTATGTATTCAAATATAAATTTCTCATAACTTTTGCGTTATGCATAGAATTCACTGGTTTAAAAAAAAAAAAAAGGAGGGGAAAAAAGCAACATATGTGTACCAGGTGCTGCTATTTTCCATATTATATGTGGGAGAAATTCATTTTTAGACCACATTGTGTCACAGCTGTGAGCTTGTCGCAGCACTTACATTAGCAGCTAACAGACAAGAAGATTAAACCAGAGGAATTAAGGCCTAATTCTCCTGGAGAACTTCCCCAGGGACTGCTGATATTTGAGGATTTCTGCTTCAGGTTGTCCACTTTGTAAAACAGCAAATCTAAATTTCAGAGGGGCTTGAGACTAGAGTAAGTAGAGCAAATGGGAGCTGCAGTTGAGCTGAGCTGCTGCAAGGCATCCACAGACATCACAGAGTCCAAAAGCCTCCCAAATCAGACAGGGCTTGTGCATGTACGACTTGAATAAGTTTCCAAGAAGAAGTAGTGACAAAGCTTTTAAGGCTCTTAAGAGTTGTTCCTGGCATCATTTCCTCCGTGCAGACAACATTACCTTGTCTTGGAGGTGATGGTTCCACTTTAACATCAGGCATATGGAGTAGGAGATTGTCTGGCAGTACAAATGTGATTGAATGAGGCAGGAGAACATGATCACATTTTCTCATCAGACCAGGCAGAGCATGCAGTCTGGTGTCTTATGATGTCGGCTGGCTTTCTGCAAAGAGAAATGGTATCTAAGGTGTCATAAAGTCTGCTGAGACAAAGTTCTTACCCAACATTTTTAAGCAGGCCTGAAACAGTGGGTCTGTGCTGGTTCAGTGCTTTGCTGCGTGTCAGCAGTTTTTGGCACAAAGTACCCCCAAAGTAGATTTACTCCTTCATAGAACCACAGGCTTAAGTTATCAAATGAACATACTGCCCTACGAGAGTAACTCTGAACAATGCTTTACAACCTACATTATTGACTTTAGTAGAAATACAGCTGATCACCATGACAGCTGATCACCACCAGTTTTTTGCACATACTGTGATCAAAACTCATTTGTTTTGTAATTTGGTATGCAGGGACAAGAGCCAGCACTGGAATTCATGAAACCCCAGAGCTTCCACCCAAGCTTTTCCATCGACAAGGCATTTCTGCAGGGGATTGACTGAATAAATCCTAGAAGAGACTCATGCAGCGTGCATGGGGATCTGTGCTTGTGGGAGTTTGTTTTCCTCTGCGCTCATCAAGCAGGGATGATCGGTTTGCTGAAAGCAAAAAAAAAAAAAAAAAAAGGCAAAAAAGAAAAGCTGTGCCTCAAACAGCATAGATAACTTAAAAACTAATATTGCACAGGATAGTAGATAAATCAAAATAAAACAATGACTGTCCTTTCTAAGCAGGTTCTTAACCCATGAGACTTGGGGTTGAACACTCAGGAGAATTCTCTCGCCCTACTTAATATATTTATGCCTTGCTTCCACTAAAAGAGTTATTTCTGTCCAAACTCTGCTTTCTGTCATTTTCTTTAGATATTTTAATGAAGCGCTTGAATAAAAGATCCGTGCCACCCAGTACATCACGACTCACTCTCAGGAGACATGGGAGCAAGTAACTCCAGAAAAAATTATTCCAAGCAGCCCATTTCCAAGCAGCGGCGGCCCTTGGAGGAACATTTTTAGGGAGGAAGCTTCCCTGCATGGCCTTTAGCAGAATGTTACTCAGAAGGACTCTGAACACAAGCCACCCACTTGTACAACCTAAATACTCTCCATGGATGAGGTGAGACAGAGTGAGATAATCCTGCCAAGGAATGTGGCTCTAACAAGAGCTTCTGCATCAATGATAGACTCTTTTAAGGCCCCAAACCCCAAAACAGGGCTGCTGAACCTCAAAACAGTCTAGAAGAGAGACTTTATGGGTTTAATACATAAGAACTGACTACCTTACAAACATGTGGGATTTGAGGAGCAAAATGGGCTCTCTAATGAAACGCCAGCTGAATCTCTGCCAGCTGACAGAGATGGTGAATGCTTTATCTAGTATTTTTTACGTATTTTTCCTTTTTAATCAGATGTGACCCAGATGCTTTACTTTCTCTGAAAATTCACAAATGTAAGGACTTTGCACCACCAGTTTGCACACTAAGGCTAAGTGTATATAGAATATTGTTCCTTCAAGAAAGTGCATCCAAACATATTCAGGACTAGTACCAGGCAGAGAAACACTGGAGACGGTCTCTGGAGACAGCTGCCAAGGGGAAAGAGAGGAGCGGGCTGTGCAGCATCTATCTTGTCACAGGACAGGCAGTATTTGCCATGCCAAGCAGTAGTTTTATGCAGACTACAGAATTTTCCTCTTTAATTTCTTCTTTCTCTTTTGTTCAAATTAACATTTGGCTTTCAAAGTCTCCAAATTAATTTTCAAGCAACAATAAGTAAATACACTGCACTGCGAAGCTCTTCAAGTTACAGAGATCTTCAGATGTAATTCTCTGAATCACTTGGCTTAAGAAAACAGGCCCCTGACACTCAGTGTAACACAGAATCCACATAAACAGGCTAGAAACTATTATAATAAACAGATGGACAGGTTTGATTCCTTCCAGAAGGGAACAGATGTGCTTATAAGCACAAGCACAAGCATACACATTCACCCAAATTAATCATAATATTCATTTTGTATTTATAGCATAGTTTGTTTCAAATACATGAATTAAGCCCTTTTAATATTTTACATGCTGCAGTTTGGTGTGTTTTGACTTCTGCAATAATGCCATTAACATGAAATTGCATCCTGGCAGCTGGGTGGCACCTCCAAATAGCTGCAATTAATTTGCCAGGTTTTTACAAAGCCAAGTCAAACCAAAGCAACTCACAAAATTAACATCTGGCAACGGAGAAGCTGCAGTGTAAATAATCACCTGCTATCAATGTTCAGCCAGAGCTGTACCTTATATAAAAAGTCATGGACGGAAATCATCCCTGGGACTTCTGTCATCACTAGAGCAATGAGAATGGTACTTCAGTCACAGGTAGTTTTTCCCCTGCATAAATAAGAAACTCTAGCAGAGGTGAGGGGAAGGGAGGGGAGAAAACTGGATGATTATTAATTGCTGCTAGATGACCTCCGTATTCCTCCTGCTTCTCCAACACAAGTTTTCCTTGCAGTTACATCCCCTTTCCAGCAGTGAAAAGGGTCACGTTGCTCCTGCGCTGCTTGCTGGTGTAGAGCTGCCATTCACGTGAAGATGTATGGATCCGGGGACAGCACTGAGGGACAACGTAGGTCATGCTGGATACGACACCTAGTTCCACCATGCTACAAGTCTGGGGAGGAAGAGAACTAGCACAAGGAGATGGAGACTCACTCCATGGCTCCCCCAGATATTCATCCTGTTTGAAAACTTGGTGAGTTTTATCACATCTAGGTTCTTCTTTCAATGTCTAAGCCCATGTGGCCACTGCAATATCTCATCATCTTGAGACAGCCTTATCCTCATGGCCACTAAAAATGATTCAATCCATTAATGCTGCTAATGGTAGTAGAGACTTTTTTTAGAGATAACAAACAAAAAATCAAACTAGGATTTGAGAAATCTCTCTGAGTACCGTAAGTTTTAAATTTACAAAGATCTTCAATTTACATCACTTCCTCCCCTATAAAGAATTGGTGGAAAATTTTGTGACAATTTAATCCAGATGAAAAATAACAACACAAGGAACAGGACAAAGGAACATCAAGATCTGTGCAACTAAGTTTGCATTATAAAATTTTTACAGACCAACAATGATAGTGAATAAAATGAAGCCAACTAACTTTCTGAAAAGGAATTCCTTACTTGACATCTTGTTTGTGGACTGGACACGTCTCCCTTTACACTTCATGGTATCCTACCAATTTCAGAAGGGTCAATCGTGCTGCAGCTTCAGCCACGTGCCCAGCTGAAAAGCTCTGTATCATTTAAAAGCGCGTCTGCATATACTGTAGAATTATACTTTAAAATAAAAATATTAGAATATTATGATGATTTGTTTCTGTGATGCTGTGCTGAGGGAGACCATGTTAAAATCCAAGGCGGGCAGATAGATTATAGAGAACAGTCCTTCCATTTGTGAAACACTGGGGACTTATTCGGCACTAAGGGATTAGGCAATGGCTGCCTCATCCCATGGCCCTGCTGCAGGTTGGGTGGCTCTGCTTACAGGAGACATCACTGAGGACTATGGAGCTCATCATGGGGACATTGTCTTGGGCTGATCACTGTTTGCAGGGGGAAATTCCCCCTGGATTTTATGCTTCAGGCACAGGCTCTGGGATTGCTTCCACAGGTGCTGCTGGATAGGATTTCATTAAGCACATATTACATGTCTTCTCTAAACTTGTTCTGGAGAAAAATGACAACATATTGCTGAGCTAGACAGCCACGACGGCTCAGCTCTGTCTGCAGCAAGGGGTGCTGGAAATATTTGAAAAGAAAGGGAAATTTCCAGCAGTATCTCTCATCAGTATCTCCGCGACTGGAGAAAGACAGTCTGAACGCCCCGGTCCACACTAATCGCAGTCACACAATTCAGGTGCAAATATGCTTTTCCAGAAATGCTAATACCTACCAAGGTTGCATAGGAAGTGATTATGACAGAGCTGGATTTATGAAGGAAACACATTTATTTCATTATCATGACTGCAAAAAGCATAAGCAGAGGTCCCATATGTACGGAGCGTATTTTGCCAAAGAGGATGTTATACACCTCCTGGGATGTAAGTCATTTTTCTTCATTGCTTCCCCTGGTACTTTTGCCGAATAAACAAGCCCAGCTGATTTCCCTGCTCCAGATGATCTGTCCAAGCAAATCATCTTTTCATTTATTTTCCCCTTGCCTAGGAGGAAATGTTTCTTTTATATTAAAAGATGGTTGCATGGGAATACTGGTCAATGGTCTATGAAATGAGAGGAAGAGTGAGAGCAAAATTCATTGCTGGTAATTTAGATAAAGATATAGCCAGAGCCATTCTTCTGGGCTTCTCCGCTGCGTGGCTGTCATCTCACAAAGCACAGAGGGGACGTCATTCGCAGCACAGTGCGTATCTCCATTGCTCCTTTCTGACAGAGAGCACCACACTTATTCAGCTATGTGTCACAGAGTCTGCAACGACATTATCTAATGGAAATATGTCCCTGGTTTATTTGGAAACTATCCCTGTTTCAGGAACAAGATTATTTCTTCCCTCTAAGGATGTGAGTAGCCCCAACGGACACACTGTGACATCTGTGATGCATCCAGGAAGCTGCAGATTTGTTTCAAAGCAAATCCACAGTTTGTAGAGTAAAACATTGGGACATTGGGGTCACATCCTAAAAAGACACTGGAACATGTCTTGGGATGGTTCACAAAGGAGCTGTGTTGGCGTAACTAAGACAGAGGCATAGCAGAAATGGGAAAAAGCAGATGGGCACGAGAGAGCGGGGACCATTTAAGCAGTAGAGCCAAGAAAGTCCTCGCATTGCTGACCTACGGCTTCAGCAAGACACCTACCGTCCTTTGGCTCTCTTTAGAGTCAGCTCAAGGAAAACAAAACCCCTAAAAAGGACTGAAGACAACCAGATTTCTTCCTGTGAAGAGCCCTCAGAGATCTGCTTACCCTTTGCCTGCCTTAGAATATTTGTCAGATACTTCTCTAAAACAGGCAGATAAGCTGAAAGATAAAACTCTTCCTTCAGATCACGCAGCATATGTAGTATTTGTAGAGTGCTGAGAGTGGAAGGGTCCAAGTTCCTTCACCTCTGGTATTAGCAAGATATTACCACACATACATATATATATGGCAAAACTCAAAGCTTAAAGAGAACAATGTGTTTTAAGCTCAAATCAGTCCCCCGTGAGAGCCGGTGTACTTATGGTTTCACGGGAAACAAAAAAAGGCATTCAAAAGCACGCAGCTATTTGAGACCTCATCTTTTAACATATTAAAGGAACCCAGGTGTCAGAAAGAGCAAAATCTCCCGAAAAACACGGTCTCTTTAAAATATCTCCTGCTAGCAACCTAGAAATACATCCAAAGCCACTGTTGCAAGTCATCTCTGCTCATGCAGATATCTCCTCCCTGATGGCAGTGGTTACAGGATTTTTACCTTACTTGTATACCAGTGATGAATTTATAAGCAGATGCAGGCAGCTTGATGGCCTGTCTCTTTTTATTCTACCTATTCTTATTCACATAATTGTCTAATCCTTATTTGAAATTCCCTAAGCTATTTGCCTCAATAATATAAGTTTTATTCATACTCTGGGGTTTGAAGAAACAGAGCATAGTCACTCCTGCAAGAAAAATCCAAATGATGCTTCTTTGTGGCTGAAATTTAATCTATTCTAAGTGGTGCCTCTGCTCCCCAGTGCTTTGCTTACCAGCGGTTAGTTATCTGGTGCTGAAAATAGAAGATATTTTAGCATTTTCGTGCAAGGGTGTGCATAGAGGAATTCAGATCTGTAAGAGCTCCAGAGTTCATCTATGAAACTTGAGAATTACAAGGTTTCCACCCTGAATAATGTACGGTGCTCACTGCTGCTTCCCAAATGTAAGACATGCAGTTTTAGGGGTATCTCTTTTTGCACTGGTCAGCAGAGAGTGCTCTTAGTTTTGGGGGTGGTTATGCAAGGAAAATGGCCTTGAATTTTATTCCAAGGGCACTGCTTAGATTCACTTCCTTGATCTCTAGAGGACTGAATTTCAGGTGAGGGGACTGTTGCTCTCTGAGCAAATTTAAACATGGATAGTTCTGCTCAGGTAACTTTGCATCCAAATTATCACCTAAAATATCCCTCCGTATCCAAAATAGGAAAAAGAGGAAAAGGACAAAGCCATACTACTCCCTCAAACATATTGCAGCAAACAGAAAGGGGAATGGGAGACATCCAATGCTGCTTCCAATGAAAAAGAGTATGCCACCACAGTGGCAAGCTCGCGTCATGACAGAAGGGGCTTCTGCGTGGGGACAGCTCTGCAGGGAAAGGGAAAGGTGGACAGGCAGCTATGGGTCACTCTTCCCAGCCGAGGAAGAGAATGAGGGAGCTTCTCTGGAAGGCTTCCATCTTAAAGATCAAACTATTCCCAAGACTTGCACTGGGGAACAGGGGCTGGAAGGCTGCCCGATAAGCGAGTGCACTGCCTAAGAGCAATACACAGCACCCGGTACAGCCCTTGCTCTCTCTTGTGTTTGCAGTTGAAAATCTCCAAGGACAGTCTGGAAACATGGATGATGCTGAAACATGGATGACACTGGCTCTCTCAGAGCTCACAGAACATCCATGGCAGCATCTGATTCCCCTTTAAGGAAGGATCCTGCAAGGCACGTCAGGCACTGTAAAGCAGTACCCAATAAGCGTTTGAGGTGAGACGAATTTTAGATCTCTCAAGTGGCTCCAGTCACACAATTGTAAATAGTTTTTATTTTACCTGAACCTTATAACTCTAACTTGCAGTGATTAAATGGAAATTCCCAACCCAAATCTGCAGAAACACGACTTCTAATAACAACTGCTAAATCACAACATCACATTCAGCCACCTTAGAAAATAAATAAATAAATAAGTAAACCAAAAGCAAACATCTGCAATCACATTATCAACCAGCCAAGGGCCTGAAATCTCCTTAGGGGATATGCTCGTCTGAGAGAGAAATTTTGTTTAAAAAAATGACGCTTATGTCATCGGGAGGAAAAATCTCAACCAAAGAAAGCGACAACGTGCTGTAAAACCTAACTGCAGCGAACAACAACTTTCTCTGTATCTCTTTAACGCTTGAATAGGTTATGTATAGGTTATGTTTAAATCATTTAGCAATGAAAGAGGAGCTGGCTGTGGATTCTTCTCCTTCTATACGCAGGAGTGATAACGTAGTCCAGTGCATAACAAAAAGAAATAAAAAAAAGATGAAGAAAGCTTTGGGTTTATCAAAATGAGCTTAAAAATCCTTCATTGTGGTAAGCACAATCCTTATGTGGATAAATAATTAAAAATAATCTCTGGCACTAGCACAGTCCCGCAGATGCCACCTCGATGAAGGTCGCTTTGCTGTGTGCAATGCCCCTTCGCTTTCCTCGTGCAGACAGCAGGAGTCGCCTGAGTGAGGGCGAGTTTTCTTCTCTGCTGAATCTGGGAGAAACCCAACGATGAAGCTCATCTTGCAGAACGCTAAGCAGAACGCCTGGGCCCTCACTCGTGTTACAAAACACATCTGAAGCCACAAGAGATTCACATGGCTAACAGTGTTGGTTGGGCTTCCATTTTTTTCTGTTGCAAAAAAAGTTTCTTTGTAAGAACAACAGAAATTAAGCAAATATCATTAACTGCAATCGCGTTGTAGAGGCTGCTTCCGAGCTTTGGTCAGAAGAGCGGAATGCAATAGTAAGTCATCACCTTACAGTGACTGCCTTGGGATGCCCACTCAAAAGCAGGATAACGTGGCTTGTCTTGAACTTAAATGGTTTAATGTTAGTTGTTACTTCACATGAAGCATCTGGCAATTTAACCTCAATCCTGACCACTTTCCTTTTTTTCCCCCTTTCCTGTTGGATGTTAAAGTACCAGTACACAGAGTTCAGTGGGCCAGACTCCTGCCTAGTCTTTTGTTTTCTGCTTTTTGACAAATTACACTCATTAACTCTACCATTTCATCTTCGCCAATTTCTTAAGGATAAAAAAGGCTCATATGGTAAGACTGCAACGCACCTTCCCAAAGACTGTATTTTACATTTTCCATCTTCTGTTGTTTTTGAGTGACTCTAAAGTACAGAATGAGGAGGCTCAACCTAGAAGAGGCAATTTAAGCCTTAAGTGTATACTAGATTGAGCACAATTACCCACCAACTCTTCTGAACGTTTATCTGCAGCTAGGCAGTGATGAAGCAGGGACAAGAGGAGCTTTTTCAAGTAACAAACCTGAATGTTCTTCACTGGGTAGCAGTACTCCTAAGCGTCCCTTATTTCCCTCACTCTGAGAATGTATCAACAATAAAAGGGACGTTTGCAATTAAACAATATTATTAATATATTGTACCAATAGATACAATGGATTCAATCCGCAGCATTGAAAATTGGTTATGACAAAGCATGAGTTGTTTGTGTTGGGGGTTGTACTTTTGCAGGATGAAAAGATTGAAATAGATTTTGGCTTTCAAAGACCCTAAAAAGTGTTTTTGTTTTGTTTTGTTTTCATTAAGCATTTCATTAACATAACCCTCTGCATAGAGCTCATGACTCCAGTCCAGATCAGGGGGAATTCACATCCAGGTGACATGAGCTCTGTTCTAGGTTGCAAGAGGAAAGCAAAACGTAGTTCTCAAAGGGAATATGACTAGATTCCTTGTTAAAAATATCAGCTCCTACAGTTAAGGCATGGCACTGCTTTGCCATTGGATCAGAAAAGCCAAGAGAAGATAATTTTTTGATGACTTTTTCAGTACTAGGACAGAACATTACATCCCACATGATGAATACAGATGCCATGCTTGACTCCTGTGGCCCTCAAGACACCTATATGTATGTACTTCTCTCCCTAATTCTTTGGCAACTTGAGTCTTTAAACAGGCTTTCCTCCTTATTCCAAGCTCCTGTTCAGCAGGCATTGCTGGCCTGCAGGATCAAGGTATTCATGCTACACAGAAGCCACCAGGTTTCAAAGTCTTGTTTTCTTTCTTTTTTTTTAAATCATCCTATTCACTGAAAAGTGTCTTCAGCCTCTCATGTCACAGAATCACAAAACATTCGGGCTAGAAGGGACCTTTGGAATCATCTTGTCCAACCCCACTGCTCTCAGCTACAGCAGGTTGCTCAAGGCCATGTCCAGTCGGGTTTTGAATATCTCCAAGGATGGAGATGCCACAGCCTCTCTGGGCAATTAGTGCCAGTGTTTGACCACTCTCAATGTAAAAAAAAAAAGGAAAAAAAAAAGCTTTTTCTTATGTTTAAGTGTAATTTTCTATATTTAAATTTGTGCCTCTTGTGCTTTCACTAGATATCCCTGAGATGAGTCTGGCTCTGTCTTCTTTGCCGCCGCTCACCAGCTATTTATACATGTTGGCAATGCTTCCCTGGAGCCTTCTCTTCCCAAGGCTGAACAAATCCCAGCTCTCTCACCTCTCCTTGCATCTCAGATGCTTCAGTCCCTTAAGCATTTTAGTGGCCCCTCAGTGGATTCTGTCCAGTATATGTATGTCTTTCTTTTTAATAAAATTATCAGCAAATAGTTTTTGGGAACTTACCACAGTACTCCTGACTTATTACTGGTTTCTTTTTTTTTGAAAAACAAATGAGAATGGATTTTTTTTTTTCCCTAACTGTAGTGGTTACTAAAGACAGCAAGAAGAGCATTTTGAAAAGTATCATTAGGATATAGAAATGTTACAATCAAAATTGCAACTGGAAATTCCTTGGTAAACTGCAGCACCCATTACAACACCAAATCTATCCAACCTATAATCACTAAGGAGCGAGAGATTCTATACTGACATATATAAGTGAGCTTTGTAAATGTGTAGGCTTATTTGGTGCGTATTAAGAAAGCTTTGTAAGCATTTTAGTGTGTATTAAGTTTTTTTATTCATTTGTCCTTTTGCACTGCAGTACCTATGGTGGAAACAAGTTTTCTTAAGTGGGAATAAGTTTTCTGCCTTATAATTTTTGCAGACTGTGTAACTTGGAAATTACTGAGCAATCAGAAAGTGATGATACTGAACCGTGATACTGGTAACTACCATCAGCTCTGCTCTGGAATGGCAGAACTGTGCAGGATAAAATAAGCACTGCAAAGAGCAGCTGCTTTCTAGCTTTGAATGCATCAGAGTACAGTAGTGAGAAAGAACTTGGCATTTTAAATAAGCTTTTAAAAAGCAAATTCATTCTGTTGCACTGTTTATCTCAAAAGACAAACAAATTAGTGACACCTCACAACGTTATTTAAAAACATGACAGATTTTGACCCATTTTTATTAATGGTTCCACAATCATTTATTTACACTGTGTGAATCTGAAGCTGATAAATGTGCTTGGGAGTTGAAGCCTGTTCTCCACTGCACTAAACCAGCATGAGCTCCAGATCTGTAGCTTCCCTCACATATCTGCACTTCCACCCCACTGTGAACAGTTCTGGACTTTGAGGAACTTTGCACTTAAATCTGAAGTTCCCTACCTACCTCTACCTCAACAACTTTCATATTTTTAATTAAGTGACCATTAGCAATCTCCGCAGCTAAAGCCCATCACAGAAAACCCATTCTTGTCTGTAGTCAGGTGAGAAAAGCACCTTTCTCCCTCAAGCAAAGCCTCTCTCAGCTGTGGGATTGTGCTACTAGTATTTAAAGGAGGATCATGATAATCAATTTATTTCCAAGCAATGAGCAGGATCCCAGAGCACGTAACTTGCAATATTTATTTACGCTGTTTTTTATTGCGGATGTTTGGCATTTTCATTTCAATGAAACACTAAAATGAGAATATCTCCTGACTGGTTTATTTTCCATTTTTTATTATTCTTTCCTTTTATTATAGGCTTGTCTTTGATACTCATCTTCTTAAATCATAAGTGCCATCTTACCTTTAATGCAGACTAGTAGTAAAAGCAAATGGCACATAGTTTCAACAGATTATTAATACAATCCTAAATAATGATCTGCGCACATTTTGGGAACAACTTTCCCATCCCCTTTTTCTCCTCTATAGAACCTAAAGATTAGGGCAAAAACATCTGCAAGATCTTAAAAAGCAGAAACATAGTCGTGGTTTCCCTTCACTACTGCAAAAAGTGGGGACTCTGCTAAAAGCCAATAAGCATTACTAAAAGGGAAAAAAAAATCTTACCTGAGATTGGCCAGCACAAAAATGGAAATTTCTTCCAGGCTGACAGAAAATTTAACAAGGAGGAAACAAGGGAACCCCAGGCAGAGCCTGAGGAATTCTATTTGCATTGAAGCAAGGCTCTGAATTATGTGATTTCATTAAAATTACCTCTGCCTGCTCTACAGGTAAAATGTGAAGGGGTCAGAAACTTCAGTCAGTTCTGGAGAAGCTGCAAGACAGCTGCATGGCCACCACAGCACTGGGAGATGCCCTCAGTTCCCCGGGCATTAGAAAGGACAGTGATCTTTCAGTTTTGTTCATGAACATCAATTCCCACCCTGATGGGAGCTCATATTGCACAATGTATGGAGGAAACACGTGCTTTCTAGTTATGGAGGTAATATCCCCTCCCCTACTTTTGCAACATTTCCCAGATGTTCGCTTCTACAGGACATATTCCTTGAATCTTGAGCTTGAAGCTTAACAGTTTACTCCAAATCAGCACTTCCATGAATCTGCTCTATGTTTAACTTTGTTTTGGCTGACTATAGCCAACATCTACCACTTCATACCCAATTTATGCCAATAT
The DNA here is from genome assembly GCA_013389825.1 of Crypturellus undulatus. Lineage (NCBI taxonomy): Eukaryota > Metazoa > Chordata > Aves > Tinamiformes > Tinamidae > Crypturellus > Crypturellus undulatus. Next base: position 68,970 of record VWPW01018131.1, read on the forward strand.
AAGATCTGGCACGACCCATCTAATGGACACCAAACTATGTCTTAATATTTTATCTTCTAAACCATTTGCCTAGGACATGCTGCAGGGTCCCATAGGCAAGTAGTGGAGGCCAGTATGCTGCAGCCCTGTTAATGTCCACGTGTGCATCTGAAGACACAGAAAAAACAAGTGTGATATAAGATATCCATCTATGAAAATATGGTAACATAAATGATGAAAAAATGGTTGAACTTTCTTCACAAATAATACAACAAAATTTACAAACAGCAAAATGATTCCAGGACAGTCACCAAATCACCAAAATGATTCCTGTTCTTCCAGGACAGTCACCAAATCAGCTTATTTTCTCCACTCTCCATACAGATGCTTAAAATCACAGCTGAAATCAAAGGCAAATAAACAGGAAACTGGCACTCCAAGGTCAGGCATTAGGATCTTCTGCTTCTAGCAACAAAATATCTACTGCTCACATATGAAGAAGTCCTGCTTTCTGAACAGCAGAATTCAATTTAGATTTCTCATTTCAGCATGTGAGCCTCACTAGTTGGGATATAAGCTAAAATGCACAGATCACAATCCACAAAATGTTCTGTCCCACTTCTTTTTACCAGGGACTGCAGAATGTTGACAGGGAAGTGTTAGAGATCATCTTTAAAAGTTGTAACGCTATGAAAATTGAAGAGTAAATAAGCACCCAAAGCCATCAGAACTGCAGTCCAGGAGCAACATTTAATTTCCTGTGTGCACTGGATCTTTCAAAGTTTTTTCCTTTGTAATTGAAAAGCACTAAAATGTGTTTCCTTATGTCTGTGTAGTGCTTACACTTAGGCTGCATATTGCAACTAGGGTAAGAGGCCTGGGAGTGATTCAGGTCTAACAGGCTCACATCAGAGGGAAGGTGTTTTAGAGATAGCTGCAAAAATCCTAAGTGCCAGAAACAGCAGCTGTGTTCCCACAAATACCTGTCCAAGCCAGCCTATCTGTAGGGAAAGCAGGCAAACCCAGCACAGCTCAGAGGGACCCTGCACTTATAAGTAATAGCTGTAAACGCAACTAAGAAAGCTTCTCTGTTGAAACTTTCAAGCCATTTTTCAGCACAGATCCAGGTATTGAAAATAAATGAAGGTTTCAAGGTCTTAAATTATTTCAATCTATATATCAAGTCAAAAATTTCTACAGTAATTTGGAAAAAAATATTTATTTTAAAAAGAAAGGTTAGATTGAGTCAGTGCTGGAAATTGTTGGCATCACTGAAGCCAGCCAGGAAATTCTGCATCTGGCATCAAAACAAGTATGGAGTGGGCAGTATTTGTGCTACTCCTCCAGTCTTCTGCCAGGGTACTTTAAGCCTACTTTATTTATGGCTTGTATGGGGCAAACTAGCACTGTTGGACTTTGGTTTCCCCAAAGAAATTCCCCAGAAGGAAGCCAGTGAACAGCCATTACGTAGAGCAAACTCTGCAGGAGGCTTTCTTGTAAAATGAGTTTTTTTCTTCTAAGAAAACTCCAGAGATGAGCTGCAGGTATCTGGCCAAAAGTGACAGTCCTTCCACACAATCACCAGAATGTATTTTCTTAATTTATGGCTTGAATTAATCCCAGACATCTGTCTAATAGGTACTACACTTGGTTTCTCACTTGCTTAATTTCTGTAACTGAATCACTATTGCATCATAAGGATTTTAAATTGATACAGTTATGAATAAAAGTTCAGCTAGGAACAGAAACAGAAGAGGTCTGAGATCGGCAATTATGCTTCCCAGAGTTATAGGATACCTGCTGTGGAAAGCCAGAAAAAACAGGCATCCTTCAGTCCTTACAATCCTCGCGTGTAAGACAAGAATTTCTTTAAACAGCCTAGTAACAGAAGCAATTTGTAGGAGGCACCAAGGATCTAGCAAGATTTGAACTTACGTATAGCTAAACATAAATAAAAAGTAGTCCAGGTGGAAAGCAGCCAATCCAGTCCTCCTGAGTGCTCCATGGACTAGATCAGGACCTCAGCTAAATAAAGACACTAGTGATACATAGTTCAGCTGAAAGAATTTTGTTAATATCTGTTTGGGAAGGGAAATTATATCAAGGTGACCTTACAGAGAGTTTTTTGTTTTTGTTTGGTTGGTTAGGTTTTTTTTTTGTATTTAAACACAATGTTTTGTGTTTAAATGTCTCATCTTTACTGTTCCCTGATGCTGCAAAGGAACAAAATGATAACAAGACACTGGTGTAAGGACAAGCGATTTTACTCAAGTAGACCACACTTAAACACAGGTAACAGCTTTTGTTATATGCAAATGGTGCCACAGTTTCACTGCCTCATCTTATTCTATTCAGCTTTGTAGCTGAATTATGGTTTTAATATCTTAGCCTCTCTTCTGACTATGATTTCTTCTGGTTGTTTTTCTGATCTGCATTTTAGTGCAATATATTGGTAAAAACATGGAGAGCACTGCTGAGAGAAAATCTCTTCACTGTCATTCAACAGTCATGCATGCACATGTGTGTATATGATCTAAACAGACTCAGAATTTATGTTTTCAGAACACTGAACATAAAACAGAGAAATATTTCTTTAGATCTAATTTGTAAGTTAAAACTAGCAGCTTTCAACCTAATGTATTTCCCACTTCACATATTTTCCATCCAGTCCTTAGAATTATTTTGCTTCGAGTATTTAATAATATGCACACAAAAGACAATATTGCATGAATGTGAAATACACACACGCATACAGTTTAACACATAAATATTCAGCAGATCAGAGACCACATTATTATTCATAGCCCAGACATGTCTGTAAATGCACATCCTGTGCTGAGCTGTCAGAGGAGACAGCAGGTTTTCAACGAACAAAGAATTTGTGAGTTCAGGGCCTCACAGCAAGATACATTCCTTATATTAAAGAATTTATAAAGGTAAATAAGTGTAAGAAACAACAGTGGGAAATTCCACTTAATTCAGGAAAGGGAAGGAAGGGCGTAGATATATTCTTAGTGAAGGGAATAAAACCTGGCAAGGAGCTGACAGACCATCCACAATCCTCAGTTCTTGTAAGCAGATAACTTTCCCCAGATGGATCCATCTACTGATTGTACAAGTCGCAGTGGGACAAAAAATTGCTTTCTACCAAAACAAGTTCAGCACATCTTCCAACACACCTATTCAGACTCGATACACCCTAAATGCCTTCCCATATATCAAACCTTCCTCTCCAACCCATAAGCTTGCCCCACTCTGTTCCTTCATGAGCGTTTTGATAACAAACAGTGGGTTACGATGACTCAGGAGATTCATTTGTTGCCAGGATGGGATTTTCAAGCAAAGATTGCGATGCTCTCAAGTCTATAATTCAAAATGCACTGCAGTGTAAAGATACCTAATCCAATTCTAGGCTAGCTGTAGAGAGCTAAATCCTTTATAAGTTTCACAGGAAAATAACTCAGACTTCAAGTTTCTATAGTTTTCCAACTTAAGCACAATTTTTGGAAGCTGAATAACTGAAACAGAATGATGCTTTAATTGACACTTCACTCATTAAAATATTAAGATCAGTCCATTTGTTTCAGTTGGTTTTAATTATCTTCTGTGGAGTCATTCTGGTTTTATACTGGTACAATTAAGCACATTACATCCCATGCTGCTTCATTTCCTTAAAGATTTTGTTTGTCCGTTTTTAATTTTATAAGGACTTTAACTTCCAGATGTTTAAGTCACTAGTAAAAGAAAAGGAAGATCATCTTAGAATGAAATAGAATCAAACCAAAATGCATTTTAACTTTATAAGTGTTCATTTCCTTACACTGGCAATTCCTAGGCACCAATCTCAGGCAAGATACCTTGACAATTTTAACCATATAGATACCATAATTTTAAAATAACTATAAGCTTCTGCTTGTTGTTGTTTAAGATTCAACAGAGGATACATTGTAAATGGGGCCTTAAAGAAACCAATTCTATTATTCCAGCTAGCTGGGCCAATGACTGCCATCAAAGTAAAATTACTGCCATTATATCAAGAAACTAATTAGAACCAGATCACTGAGTTTGCTGTCTGCAGGAGACTTGGTATACCAGCACAGTGTAGAATAATTTACTCAAGAGTAGGTATCAAGGCTAAGCCATGGCTGTAGTCTTAGTATATTTGTGTGACTCAAGATGCATGGAAGCAGCTCAGTAGTTAGTTTAAGGTTCATGGGTGCCTCTTCTGGTAGCTAAAAACAGGATAGCAGCTCTCACTTAGAGGAAGACTGAGAACACAGAGATCTGGAAATCTGGCTAAGCCTATCTATAGATCAAAGAGGAATCAGGCTCGAATCTTCTTCTATAATCCAGATGATTGCATCAAAGCCCAGGATAATGTCTTTTTCCTTATGATCAAATTGAGAGCATTATAATCTGCTTGTGCTAAAAGAGAAAGAGGATACTTCTCTCTGGTTCACATAACTAGACATTAACTGCATTTGACAGTATCTGTGAGATACTCTTTTGTTATGCTGAAAATCCCCTTTCACACAGACACTGGAAATCCCCTGTGCACGTCATCATTTAACCTGTGCCAAACTCAATATTTGCTTCCCACTGTCTACCTTTCCCCGCTGTGGGTGGTTCAGCAGAGCAAAAGGCACATAATTATCCCATAAATACTCATTGGTGAGTTTATTAAACTGGGGAAAAGAGCACCAGCCTTGCTAAGTTCTGCTCTTGTATATACTTGTGAATTGCATAGGACAGCGATTCACCATATGTAACATATCCAGTTAGACAACATTTTGTTATCAAAGGGTAGTAATGAAAGAGACAGTGGATAGGAGGACCTGCCTTGCCTCAGCCAGAAATGGCAGGATCAGATTCCAAGAATCTTGGCTGTAATTCCATCTGTCCTTAAAGAAATCATTTATTCTCTATGCCTTTCTTCTCCATGCCTGTAACACGGCAGCACTAAGACTTACTTTACACGTCTTTTGAGAGCAATTAATGTTTTGAATGTATTTTGAAATTACATGATGAGTCAGTGCAAAACATGCTCCCATACGGACACTTAATTGCTTTTTAAGGACGTTTTAGACATATGCACGTTAATATGCTTAATATGAATGCTTCCCAGCCTATGATAATTGGAGATTAAAGGAATAACAAAACCTCACATATATGAAGCTCCCTCTGCTAATAGGAGCTCTGAGTTAAGATTTTTGCAATTGTTTTTTCTTTATATCCAATATTCACTGGAGGGAATGGTAAATTTACTCAATAGCTACAGCCTTATTCAACACAAAGCCAGTGGAATGCACAGAAAGGGACCTGGAGGCACCAAGTATTTTTCTGGTTGCCTCCAACTAGCTATGCTGCAAGTGCTTGAAATATCAGCCATGCTTCAAGTAAGCTACTGTTAAGAGCACAATAGCTTTACCAATGCAGAAGTTACCACTATTTAACATTACAGCGGCTATCTTTATTAAGAAGGCCTATTTTAGTCTAGGACACAATGGCATAATGGCACAAACTGGTTGCCAAATTTTAAGATTAGCATCAATTTATGGAGTTGTCAAACAGTTCCAGAAAAATGAGAAGCTCCTCCTCCGTAAATATGATTATCTGAAATCACTCAAAACCAGCAATGAAAGGCTCAGGACCAGCACTGATGTACCTTCTTCCAGGACCATTAGATTTCACAGAAATAAGTCCATCTTCAAAAGAGATTACAAAGAATGTCTTCTAAAAACAAAACAAAACAAAACAACAAAATAATTCCATCTTCTCCACTAGAAATAATATTCCATCAATAGTTAAAGAAAAACAGAAAGAACTTCCTGATGTGACTTACAGCATCTGTGACATGCTACACAATGATTAGCATTATAAAAACCATCTTAAAACTGAATAAATATTGTGTTTTTACATGTAGCAGGATACATGATCAGTTAAACAGTGTTAATATAAAAGTCTGCAATTTCTAAATGAAGGGATTTTCTGAAGTGTCAAAATGACTCATGAGTTTGAAACAAATTCTGAAAGATTCCCAAAAGAGTCAACCTATTATTTAAGAAAACTGATTAATAACTCTAGTATTGATCTGTGGAGAGTGCATGAGGAATTGGCCTTTCCCTTAGAAAGCTCTGTTCACAGCAAAATGCTGCAAGTTCTTCAGGATAGTCTACAGAGACATTATCAAGCAAAAATAATAAAAAGAGAAAAGAACATGAAGAAAATTTCAAACACATACCATAGAGGTTCTGAGGTCAGTTTTTTCAGATGAATTAATGTCATGTTCAGAAACAATTTCAACCTGTCCCTCTAAGTGAAAGGATTAATGTTGACAAGTGCAATGCTGGTCACTGGTGTGAAATACCAAATATTTAAAGGAAAGGTCTCGTTAAGGGCACTTTCAGGACAGCAAAATAAAATAAACATTTTTATATACATATTATTATATTATAAACCTGTATATATTATATACAGATATATGAGAATGCAGATCATGTTAAAAAACACACTGTGTGTCCCTGTAATGAATGAAAGCAAGAGGATCAGATATCAGAAATTTCTCAGGCTCCAGTTGCAGCACTGATTCCATCCAAACAAAAACAATCCAGACTCTTAAGAAAGATGTGATTTAGAGATTCCGTCCCAACCCCTACTGTTGTATATCTGGTCAGTCTCCACTCTGTTCTTAATGTCCTTATTTGACTTGCATTCTGCTTTGTATCTCCTATTTGTTTAACTACATTACAATTGTAAGAAGGTCTCATAAAGCATTCTACAACCCCTATATGCTGTTTGCATTAAAATGAGGCCAAATGTGGGAAGGTGCACATTGCTATTTAACAGCCTATCAGGACACAGTAAGATTATTTCTCAAAATCAAAGAAAAACTAGGAAGCTAGAGTGTAATCATGCTAACTAGAACCCAGCGTTTGCACTGCATGCACTGAGCCTAATGCCAGCCCTCAGAAACAGCTGTGACTGCTTCGCAATCACAAAGTGGTAATTATTGTTCTATGTCTCGTTTTGAGGGCCACCTTTCCCCAGGAATACAGCGCTTTCTAGCAAATCACAGAAGCAACACATGTATACAAAAAGCTTGGCAAAGAAAAATAATAAAAAAAAACTATTTACAACTTTGTTGTTCATTGAATATTTCTCCCCCAGGTAGTTATCAGGTCTGACAGAGATAAAACTATACTTACCTGAAGAAGTCATAGTGTGACTAAAGGCAAGATATGAGAGACAGTTCATCTTTATTCACAAAAGCTTTTTGGCCCTCTCTTCTTCACCCTGAAGCTTTGTGAAAATGCACCTAACTGCTGTTTCCTACAACAAATCCGAATGCTATCTGTTAGTCACTCTATTATTTTGATAGTGCAAAACTGATCCCTTATAAGCACTTGTTTGTAACAAAAGTACAGGATGTTTTCAGCAGGGAATCTTACTTTTGTTTGTGCCAAATTCTCCTGAGTTGGAGAATTATTCTGACCAAGACTCTATGAATGACATAGCGTTTGTTTCCTATGAGCAAATAATTCCTTATCAGTAAAATGCAAAAGTTCTAAAATTTATCTTCTGAAAAGACAGTATCTTGCTATACACACAATTCTGAAATATATTTTTTTCTGTCTGCGAAACTCAACCTACATCTTTCATTTAATTTATACTTATTTAAAACTGTACAGTGGTCACTTTTAGCATTTCATTTGTATGCGTACTTCCAATCTACTATGGACACCAGCCAGTCTCTAACAACGTTAAGCAAAAGATCAATCTATTTCCTAATTACAGATGTGAATTAATGGAAACAGAAGCCACCATTTTAAACACAGCAGGCACTAAACAAAAGCGGCTTTAAGTGCTCCATGTCCGACAGCATTTCCTGTTTTCAAGTTATCCATTCTCATCAATGATTTATGGCATCTAGATGCTACTTGGCAGTACTTTCAATGTCTGTCTGATAAAGGAGAAAACCTTTATTGTACCTTGAACTGTCAACAGCTTGTTTCTGAAATTTTCCAAAGAGTTTTTGCATATGTCCTTCATATGTAGAAAGTCATTTTCCAAGAAAAACAAAACAAAACAAAACAAAACAAAAACAAACAAACAAAAAAAAACCTGCCTGCATTTTCACACATAAGGATGCTTTAGGAGCATCTCATTAATGAGTTGCATCAACTTTACCCGTCATCACAGAATCACAGACTGGATGACTTTGGAAGGGACCTCTGCAGGCTATGCTTAGTTCCATTGCCCTCACACCATAATTCACCAACTGGGTACTGACCCTCAGTGTGACAGCCCAATTAGTTCTGGTAGCAATGTTAATGAGATTATTTGGGAAACACACTGAGTAAGTGCAAATTCTTACACTGCCCTTTGGTTAAAAAGGATATTACAACTTTAATAGAAGGAGACATCAGAAAGTGTTTACCCTCACAAAGGCATTCAACAATTGTGTTTAAATTTAATATATAATAAAGAGATATGCCGCAGTAAAAGCCACTGCCGCTGCTTTTCACACAATACTATTAATGCTCTGTATTTGAACAACTATACGGCACTGGCAGAATGAAATCCAGATACCTTCTGACACAACTGGACTGGGGCATTTATTATCACTCACAAACTGTTTAAAAACAAATATGGGTTCAAATTATTATTCTGTTCAACATACTAAATTCCCAGACACCAACCAGGGGAAGTATAATGATAAAATGACTGTTTTAGGGAAGACCAGTGAGAAAAATTATCTGTAGGCTGATCTTAAAATCAAATGCATTTAATATTAGTGTCACACTTTCCACAAATAAATGTCAGAGAAATAAACTTGACAGAACAATATATTTTCCATGCTCTAAAATTATGAATTTTAAAAACAACTGAGCATGAAATTGCAAAGTATTTAACTTCTAGGGAATAAATTCAAATACCAACCAGGTCAGTAATAATCTGATGTCAACTATTACCACAAAAAAAAAGGACAATGACAAATAATGAAATATCAAGCTGCCAGAGATGTATTTAGTGGAAACTGTGAGGATCTGTGTTATTCTTTAGTATTCTGTTATTCTTTCTTTATCTTGATTAGAATTTTAAAGAAAAAGTAATGTTTCTCCCTATCCTATTGCATGATCATTTATAACTCGGAGCATGAAAACTATCAGCCTACCTCTTGAACTCTACCATAAACTGTTCTTATTCAGTCTGAGTATTTGCTAGCTGGTCTACAACGTTACCATCTTTGGAAGGAATATACAACATAGAACAATCAGTAAAACACGAACCCTTGAGTTAGAGAGGTTTAGCAGACACTGTAGATTTTGCTGATAATAAATGGCATATATTTTCATAGAATCATAGAATGCCTAAGGTTGGAAGGGACCTCTAGAGGTCATCTAGTCCAACCCCCCCTGCACATGCAGGGCCACCTAGAGCACGTGGCACAGGGCTGCATCCAAGCGGGTCTTGAAGATCTCCAGAGAAGGAGACTCCACAACCTCTCTGGGCAGCCTGTTCCAGTGCTCTGTCACCCTCACCGTCAAGAAGTTCTTCCTTAAGTTCCCGTGGAACTTTTTATGCTTCAATTTGTGGCCATTTCCTCTGGTTCTGTCAGTGACCACCAGTGAAAAGAGACCAGCCCCATCTTCCTCATTGCCTCCCTTGAGGCACTTATAGACACAGATCAGGTCCCCTCTCCGCCTTCTCTTCTCCAGGCTGAACAAGCCCAGCTCCCTCAGCCTCTCCTCATAGGGCGGATGTTCCAGGCCCCTGATCATCCTCGTGGCCCTGCGCTGGACTCTCTCCAGCAGCTCCACATCCCTCTTGTACTGTGGGGCCCAGAACTGGACACAGTGCTCCAGATGTAGCCTCACCAGGGCTGAATAGAGGGGCAGGATCACCTCCCTCGACCTGCTGGAGACGCTCCTCTTAATGCACCCCAGGATGCCATTGGCCTTCTTGGCCACGAGGGCGCACTGCTGCCTCATGGTCAACCTGTCGTCCACCAAGACGCCCCGGTCCTTCTCAGCAGAGCTGCTCTCCAGCAGGTCGGTCCCCAGCCTGTACTGGTGTCTGGGGTTATTTCTCCCCAGGTGCAGGACCATGCACTTGGCCCTGTTGAATTTCATGAGGTTTTTGACCGCCCAGTTGTCCAGTCTGTCCAGGTCCCTTTCTTAATTATATTTTTCTCCTCTATAGTGCTGTCATCCTAAAGAAAAGCCTGTTTTATGCAGATCTCTCCCTCTCATTGGTATTCATTTGACTCCCACTTCTTGCAGTATGTTTGATTTCCCCTTCCATTCACAGCTGCATACCTCGCTAATTGCTACCATAACTTGTATAGATGGAAAATATAAAAGAAATATTTACCATGCATACATTAATTTTTTGTAGCAAGTTTGATATGAAAGAAGAGGGCCAGCACCATGTAAGCAGGCCGCTTTCTGCAGAAACCAATAAAGCACTGAAGTTTAAAGCATCTAAATGATATATAGGCAGAACTGCTTAATCAGCTTGGCCTTACACTCTGCTGCATCACGGAATTTATCTACTCATTTGCAATCTACTTCACTGCACTGGCCAAAGTGTTTTTCTGCAATATACGAGCAGCATATGGATGTCTCTTGGCAGGAAGACCCCAGGAGCTGCCAGGTTCCACCCGATGGACCATAGGGGAAGGTCAGACTCTCTCCTTAAGGACCTCAAGGTCAAGCTGAGACCTGGGCAGCTCAGTCCCGAGGCAGCCTGTGGTAGTTACCATGAGAAAACACCTTGGGAACTTGCACTGTGTGCTGCGGGGAGAGCCCAACGCCAGCTGCTGCCATGTGAAAACAAGGTTGTCTTTTTGGGTCATGTCCTCCCTCGACCCCCATCGAGTGAGGACTCTGCCATATCACCTCACAAGAGCCTCTTACCCCACCATGCTGCCTCACCAGGTCCCCTGCTCTGCCATGTCACCTCACCAGGCCACTTCATCATGTTACCTCAGGAGACCCCCTCACCCGCCGTGCCGCCTCACAAGATGTCCTCACCCTCGCACACCCGCCATGTCGCCTCACCAGCCCCCTGTACCCGACCACGTCGCCCCTCGCTCGCCGCCCCGCCTCACGCGCGTCATGGCGAGCGCTGTCGCGGACGGGCCGGCGGGAGGCGGAGCCGGGGCCGCCCCGGCGCCTTCGCCTGGGCGGAGGCGGCGGCCATTCGGTCCCGTGCGGCGACCCCCTTACCGTTAGCGCTGAGCGGCTCCGCGGCCTCGGCGGCTGCCCTCGCGTCCTGAGGCGCCACGCGGGGGCCGCGGTCGGCTCTGCCCTCCCGGCGCGGCCGCTCGCATCTCCCCGGGGCCTGCGAGGCCTCGGCAGCCCCCGGGCCTCCTGCGGCGGTGGAGGGTAGGTGTGACGAGCTGCCCGTCCTCGGCGGGAAGGCGGCCTCCCCGAGTGAGCCACGCACGGAGTAGAAGTGTGGAGAGGAGAGTGTCTTATCTGACTGCTGTTTGGTGTAAATACAACCTTTTTTTATTTTATTTTTTTATTTTTTTCTCCTTCCCTCCTGCCCCGAGAGAAAAACAGAGCTGCTTTTCCTCACGTTTTCCTGTAGGGCTCTTCCTTGGCTGCATATCTTGCTCGATGAAGGAGCTTTGCTACCATGTCTGTGAGCCGAAGTGTTTCTTTGGGGGGGGGGGGGGGCGGGGTGGCGACACAAAAGAATTGAACCAGTTCCTTGGTTTCTCCCCTTTGTCCTCTTTCCTGAGGGATGGAGCTTGCTCCTTGTGTTCCATGAGATTTATAGCGCCTCATCCTTGAAGGAAAAACAGCTTTGTGTTTACTGTGGCATTAACGTAGTTTCTAAACGTGCCTCACAGGTCTATTTATTCCCTGTAACAAGCTTTTATCCTTTAATGTTATAACAAATGCCTACTTTTCCGTGTGGAAAATCAGTTTGCATCAATCTTATCTGGCATTACGAAGTAGTTCTAGTTCAGCAGGTCACACTGTTTGCCAAAATTCCCACTCTTGTTCCTTTTCTACCTCAAAACCTTCTTTTCAAGCCAAGGAAGAAATGCCACAACTGCAAGTGAGACTTGCAAGGTCGACTCTGTGCCAGAGAGCTAATTTCTCTCTGTTTGTGTTTCGTGCCATTTTTCTTCAGGAGACCTGATCTTATTAAACAGATTCCAACCTACATTAATGTTCCTGCAGTGAACAGAAGATTTGCTTGGTGCTTATTAATATTTAAAGTTTAGATAAGTTTAGATAGTTTAGATTAATGTTCCTTAATTTGGGGGCACTATGCTAAAACAAAAAGAAATCCTCTGAAAACCAAGAAATTTGTGACTGCATGTGGGATTTGGGTACCCAGCAATGCCAATCGCCAATAAACAGCAAGTACAACATTATGCCAGAAATTGAGGTGTCTTAGTTGGATATAAACTGTCTTTATCTACTCAATATCGTAGTGTTGGGGTGCTCTTCCTTCTGATGGAGAAGTCATCACAGTCATTGCTAAAATCATCCTTCCAAAAGACTATTTTCCACATGATTATGCTCCTTTCTCTATTGGAGTAGGGAATAAAAATAGCACAGTATTATTTAGAGTAAAGTTATTTAGGTCCTTAAATTCAAAGGCAGATGGGCTATAGTGCATTATTGTAATGGCAGAGGGCAAGGTAAGTAGACCTTTTTTTCCTGGAGCTTGATTCTGTATGACTTTGTTTTTTTTTTTTTTTTTCACCCTCAGAATAAGGCTGTATTCATTTGAAAGTATAAGGTAGATGATGCTTATTACATTTTCTTTCTAATTTTCTAGGCATAAAATCTAAATAGAGATGCTTTTTATTTCTCAGTGGTGCAGAATTTAAAAGTAATGGCAAAAAGATCCAAGCTGTCTTGTTTTCATGAGTGATTTTATTCAAATATTACCTGTAATTCACCACAAATTTGAAAAGAATGTTGCTCGAGATTTGTTGTTATTGTTCAGTATTGTTATTATATGCTTATCCAGCAGAGATTAATGATGTACTACATTTATCAGTAGTAGTGCTTTGAAGAATGTTGCCTTGATCCGCACATTGATTAAGTAATTTCATCCTCCTGTTTTGGCAGCTAAATTTGGTTTTAGCTGTAATCATTCTCCATATGAGCCCCAAGACTATAAATAATCCACTTCTTCCCGTGTAATTGAAATTGCTGTATGCTTCTTTTGTTTGTTTTTAGTGGTAGAGCTGCACTGTGATGACCACCACAGCTGATAACTTTCCTGACTATGAGGAGAGGCAGGTGGAATTGGACCAAAGTCACACTAGTTCCATTTTGGACTATTCAGAAGATACATTTGAGCCATTCAGCGAGGAGGAAGAAAGCTGCTCACAGTACCAAAGTGAACCATTTGAATCTTACTGTTCCACAGAAGATTTAGAGAGTTCTGCAGTATCGAATGTGTTGGAAAAGCTATCAGAGCTGGCAGACAAAAGTCATGCAGGTATGCGGAGTTCATCATACTTGAGACCAGTCCTTCACAGCTTTGCATCTGTGAAAACTTGAATCAGCAAAAATAAAAATGTAAGAATCTCATACAGTCTTGCTGTTCAAAGCAACACAGGTTTGATATGTTCAGATTAGTTCTGCTAGGTATTTTGCCCTCCAGAACCACTATGTGCACAAGGGTAAGATTTAGTCACGGAAATGCTTTTATAGCAATCTTGTGATGTTAAAATTCTATTGGTGTTTTTACAAACTACAAAATACTCTGAGCGAGTTACCATGTGTGCAGAGTAGCTGGGAAGTAGAGTATTTTTTTTCCCCAAGGGCATAGGGGAAGTTCCAAGATCTGATGCACTTGAGGGGATTTAATACCTGAAAGCTGCATCACATGAATGATTTAGAACAGGCAACAGAATGTAAGTTAGCTGACATAACTTTGTTAGTTATTTCTTTTTCAATTTCTGTGGGGTTCTCTGTCATTCCCTGGTATTTTCCTTTTTTCCAAGGCTGGTCTGGAAAGTATAGGGGGTACTTGAAGACACTGCTATTTTAAAAAGAAATCTGTCTTTGGAATAAGGACTTGTTGGCATGTGTAAATGACATAGTTTTAAAGATTATCTAGGACAGTTTAATATATTTTTCAAATTTTTGTGTGTGTATATTATAAATATAAATGTATAAAATGTATGTCAATGTATAAAAAATATGTATATGTAAGCATATGTGTATATAAAAAAGGTGTATTTTAATGTCTATTAGCTATTACTGTTGTAATCTCATTCTTCTGAATTCAGCTTGACCAATTGGCTTTTATGTGATAAAAGTCTATTATAGACAAGGTTTAAAATTAGAAAACTTTTCTTGTTACAGACAAGTCAAATACTCCCTGCCTCATCTGCACAGCACTTTATTATTTTATACTCCACAGTAATAATCAAGACTGTTATCGTTAGTAATCCCTTTTAAATACTATTTAAGCATGAAATCACAACAGTGTAGGCCAAATTTGGTCATCAGATATATGTACATGAATCTAAACACTGTTGTGTGAAAGTGAAAAAGAATACATTAACAAATATTACTACAGTTTGTTTCTTGGGTTAATATTTCATAAGATTGTGGAGTCTTCTGGATACTACTAATTAAATGAAAAACTAGGGAATAATACATGGAATTTTTTATTTTTGAAAAATGAGATATTTCTACAGTATACATTTTTCTCTGAGAGCAGTATCTATTAATAGTAATAATAAACTACAGAAAGCCTATCACATTGGCGTCTGATGGGGACACATTATTTCCATGTATAAGCCTATTGAATTTCCTGTCAATTCTCTGAAAACGGTAGGGAGAACTCCATTGTTTGCTCAGTCTGCTTAGCATATTGAATGGGGACCATGTCTTGTGTATATTGCTGTCTCTTCCACTTCTTGGCAGTTTCCTCATTCACTGTAGGACTGAAGTTTTACTGGAAAACCCTGGATAACAGGGAACTGATATGTGAAAGGGAAAGAAACCAAAAGTTGCGTTTTTCTCTTGGAGAATTCTTGGATACAGTTCACTTAAGCTGTCAAGAATACTCGTGTGTCATGAAAAAAGAGACCACGTGGAGCTGAAAATAAGCGATGGGGCTGAGGGAGGAGGTAGATTGATGTTAAGGTAGTATTCCAAACAAAATGGAATGTGTTAATAGCCCTAAGCATTAGTATCTGCTCTTCACAGCATATCCAATACTGTCTTTCACTGGGGTGATTAGAAATAAGCAATATGAGATATTTTTGTGTGATAGAACCTTGCTTAGTACATTTTACGCCCAAGTCACGGGTGTGCTTTGCACAGTCATGTTTCTTGGGGTTTCTTTTCTTTCAGTGGAGAAAACCTAGTCACTTGAGTGGAGAACTGTTTGCCTCCTCTTTTATTTTTGTTTTGTCTCAGTCTTTCTGTCATCACGGTGCATGTTTTAAGCTGCCTTTTTCCTTGTAGATGAGCAATCTGGAATAGCAGAACCTGCAGCTATAGAAAGAGATTTCTTGGGCAAGTCTATTGACCTTATAAGAAATAAAGAATTTGGCATTAAACAAGACAAATCTGTCTTCAGAACTCAAGCTGGTAAGTTCAGCAACTCTAGTAAAAGTTATGATTTTTTGGAAGGTGAGGTCAATTTTTAACTAGAGTTAATATTACATACAAGTTAAAGTCAAGTGGAGTAATTAACAATGTTTTCCTCTTTTATGCTTTCTGAGAAAACAGTTCGTCTGTCATTGCTTCTATTGCTTGAGAGCTCCTGATATGACATCATCCTACTAATACCTTGTCATAAAGGCTGGATAAATGTACTTTAATAAAAAAGTATTGATGTTATAAACTTACCTTTAAAAACTCAATTTGGTGTTCAGTATTTCCCTCTTTTCTCACCAGCTATACAGGTGCTAGGACTTTTGTCTCTCTGTTTCTTCCAAAATAAATATTACTTTAGAATTTGTGCTCCTGTGCCCCCCTCTCCTTCAACAATTCTGTTACTCCTGTCAGAAATATTTGAGTTCTTTCCCAGACTGAGGGAGGCAGCAGGATACCAGTGTTGGCAGGAATAATGAAGTGGCTTTAACCAACACCATGATGGAAAAGGAGTGGAAGGAAGAAGGATACTGTTTGCATGTACTTGTTTTGAAAGCCATGGCGGGATGCAAGTCCTGCTCAGATTTCCCTATAAAGGGAACCAGAGATGCTGCCTTCTTGCTTTTGTTTTTAATTAAAAAATAGTAACTGGGTAAAAAAGTAATTAAAGGAAAAGGTATATCTTAGTCTATATGTTGTGAAATTTGAACAAACTCAAAGTTTTTAGGTCACCTTTAAGAATGATTCATCGATCAGAGTTAGATCCTCCTTCCCAGATGCTTTGTGACATTGTACCTGACTACAAGCATCCTCGGGTCCTCCATATATCATTAAAAAAAAAAAAAAAAAAACAAGACACAAGATCATTTTAGGTTATTCTTACGTATAGCTTACTCACAGTATTGGTGAGTCAATGTTATGAGTTCCTCACTCCATCTTCAGCATTTTTCTTATTATTGCCTACAAGACTGCCGTGTAGTCAGAGGTGAAAAGACAACTACATAGATCATCTCATCCCCAGTAGAGAGTCTAGTTTCCTAGATTAGAACTTTGTATTTTGTAACCTTTTAATTCACAGAGGAGTTTTAAGAGGAGCTGATGAGTTTGGATTCACTTAATGAATGATAAATAGTATAGTGTTAAGGAAGTTTTCCAACTAGACAGGGTTTTTTCTTGAAGGTTAAATTTCAAAAGATTCTTCTCTTAATTTCTGCTTGCTGTAGTTCTGCATAAAGAAACCTTCTGCTTTTGTTTTGTGCTCTTTCATGGGTAAGAGGAATCAGTCTGGTCACTGAGTCTGAGTCGCCAGGTCTTTCTCATTAGATCGAGGGGACTTATGAGATGATGCCAATTCTGCTACATGCCTGCACTGTTACTTTATCATCATAGCAGTTAAGGACTTCTCTATTTAATTGTTACAACAGTGCTTCCAACTATTCACAATGTGAAGAGCAGAAAGTAAAGTTCATGCTTGTGCTTCTTTCATGTAAATAGTACTTTATACTGTTTGATTGGTTATTCCCAAATCCATCAGCATCAATCAAGCACTTCTGTGTGCACTGTGTCTTGTAACGTAGAGTATGAGCATATACATAAAACAAGCACAGCAGCTTTCATATAACGGCATCTATAAATGCCTACCTCCCCTTGCCTTAATTTGACACTCAGTAGTTATGAGACTCTTATCTACTTTGAGTGTTGTGGTTTTTTTTTATTTGTTGTTGTTTTGTTAGTAATAGTAAAAAAAATATGCATTGAACATACGTATTACTTTTGAATCTTCTTTGGATAATATAGCAAGAGGTTTATTCTATCATAACCACTGATAGGATTAAATGTGAATAAATGCCTGGTTTGCTTATGAGAATGCCCTGGAATATATTTTTTACTTTTTGTAGTTTTACTTGTACGTTGGAAGAAAGCAAACCTAGATGTTGGCTTCAAGAAAAATGAGAAAGTTTGGTCATTATTGTTGTCTCTTTCTTTGTTCCCTGCCTCTCCACCAGCTCTCTGCCAGCTGGCTGTTAGTAGGCAAATGTATCTCCTAAAGGATTACCATTACTATGATTCCCTGATTCAATTTTTCCAAAGGCCATTAGTCTTGAAGTGGAAAAACTTTAAAAATTACTAGAAAAAATATCAGTTCTTCAGCTTAGGTGTTTTTGCTCTCACGTTTGTGTGTTCACCTTTATGTAGAAGCAGAAGGCTTTACTTCTCTGTATCAAATTTTTTTCTCAGCTTGTCCAATATATTTCTGTCTGCTGGGTAGACCTAGTTTGTATTCACTTGAACAAGTTTCTGCATGCCCAAGCATTTAATTGTTGACTTAGCACATTAACAACCAGGTTTAAGGAGCTGGAAGGCTAAGAGCTAAAATGTGGTAAACTCTGAGACAGTTTACGATTCTTCTAAGAGACTTGCAGCATTTAATAACGAAAAAGAATAAAATTTCATATAATCTTTTTGACATGGTTGGATCTTTTATAAGGTCATGTAACAAATGAAATCACATTTATATATATATATATATATATAAATTCTAAATATTGAACACTGCTTGGAGCTAAAACTGGTATGCACCACTGGGAAATGGTGAGTACTATACTAGTGTATAGAATCACAGAAACAGTAAGTAACTCGCTAAGTGCATACAGTGCTTTATGTTGGCTGTGGTTGATATTCTGGTTCCAAGAAAATGGACATTTGAAATATTTGCTTCAGAAGGTCATTTTTGGTAATGGTACTTGTCTTTTTTATAGGAATTTATAAGAACCAAAACTTACCCCTTAGTTTTATGCAAAGGGTTAATAATTCCTGCAGGTCTAGTTTTGCCCAGAGATTCCAGGCTTCTGTTCTAATTTGTTCTTGCGAGCTGAGATCCTATAGCCAGATAAATCTCCACTCCATAAATAGATACTGGAAGGGAAATTTCAACTAGCAATATCTGCATGGAAAGTCCTGCCTGTAGAGAAAGTTCACCTGGTTCATTAATGTCTTTGCAAAGCTGGGAAATGATTTTTTTCTTTTTCTGGAAAAGAATGAGTATCTTTGGAAAGACACAGATCTACCAGGTCCTCCGTGTTGTCACGGAAATGCAGGAAAAAGTACTGAGAACCTCTTTTTTTGGCTTTGAATTAATATTGATATTTAATGGTAAAAACCCGATTTATTGGACCACTCATCTCAGTTCTGTGTTATCTGCACAAACTTTTCAGACATGACTTTTGCCTGTTAGGCTTGTTTGCCTAGTCTGAACTGTTGTACTGGCTGTACAAAAGCAATTTTAGATAATTGGAATTCTTATCTTGAGATGCAGAGTTAATCTTTCTGAAAAGTAATCATCACTTAAATGTGGCTACAGCCTTTCACGATTGCCGTTTGATTATCCATTCAAATGGAAAAAAACCACCAAGAAAATGTTCAGTTTTCTTTTTGTTTTTCTTCTCGTATAGATTGGAATTGTCATCTTTAAAAATGGAAAGGAAAATCTGTGTAGGTCACTGAGTTGTAAACTGCATTTGAGGATTTAGAAAGTAGACCTAGGGATTAGCAATCTCCATCGGTGCATGTCGGGTGCTTCTGTAAGCAGAACAACTTAACTTGGTTCAGTTTGTTGTGCTTTTTTGCCCATGTACTCTGTGGTTTGTCATTTTAATACATACGGTTCCAACCTGATGTCCGTTCTGGTGTCTGGTTTTGCTTTTCATATCACCTCTTCCTACCTTTGCACTTCTCTAAGAAAGTGATATGAGAATGAAGGATTTTGAGGCCACCAAGCAGGAGCAGAATGCACTTCAGCAACAGTGATTAGCACTGGCAGGGATCCTCTCCAGGCAGACATGCAGTGACATTTGAGTCTGCCACCGCAAATGGAGATTAGCGTTTGAGCATGTCTCCCCCAAAGATGGAAAAATGGAAAGGAGAGAATTTCTTGTCTGAAAGACGAGCAAGAAATAAAACCAAACACCAAAGCTTGTGCATACATCCTATTCTGTGCATCTGTCTCTCCTTTTGACTGGAGGGAAGGTGGTGATTGCTAATAAGAAAACCTGAAAGTGTAAATAATCGTTGTTATAGTAGTTAACTTTAACATAGTTAAAGTACTACTATTTATAAATTTAACTGTGTTCTGACTTTCCTCCTGCAGTCCTAGATTTTTTCCTTTTTTTTTTTCTTTTTCTCCATCTCCATTTACTATTGATCTGTTGATTTTGTGTTTAGATTAAACCAGTAACTTCTTTTTCTCCAATTGCAATGTTGGTAACACGCAATCCACGCACTGTTACAACCAAGTTGTAATTAAATTGTAATACTCTAAGTCAGAAATAACTGAAGTTAATGAATTAGGCTGGTATTCAGCTGTCATAAAATGTTCAACGTACCCCGTGCATTTTACCCACCCATTTGGGTTCTCAGTATATGCAAATGTTTTTTTTTTCTTTTTTTTTTCGTTTTCATTTCTTTTACAGTAGTATTTGAAAATCTTTTTATTCATTCAATATGCAGGATAAGTAAATATGCATATACTTTATTAGTGTGATCAAACCCAGTGTTGGCATGACATTTGCCCTCTGCTAAAGGGATTATGTAATATACTTGTAAGGGAAATGACCTGATTACTGAGTGATCTTTTTCTGCTCACATGTTCCTAATTCCATGAAAATAGATATTCTATATTTTTAATTCTTGTTCATCTGCCTAGGAGGTATTACCTTTGGTTTTAGTGAATTTGCACAGATTCCTGAAGAGCAATAAATTGCTTGATGATGATTGATTCTGAACTGTGGCAGTTGTACTTAAATCCTATGTTTTTCTTGTTGTCATAAAGCAGAGCTCACTGATTGCTACTTCACTTCAATTTAGATACAGATTCACTTACTCATAAGGATCAAGTTATACTTCTGAAGAAATATTTTCCTCCTCTATAAAATTCCAGAGCAATATCTGAGGTACTTAAATTCATCACTGCCTGTTTAGGAAAAGTTTTACATTGTTTCTTCCTGCGTTTTAAGAATTTGTCTTGTGATTCTGCTAAAGTACCCCAAAGGCCTGGAGTGCTCATGCACTAGTTGTCATACAAGCGGTGCTTGTCCAGAAAGTAAGTAAAACTGAATTTAAGGGAATCCATTGCAAATTAATGGAACAGACAGTAGGGAAGGTGTGTTTAAGTGATATAATCCTAGGGCTTAGCTGAGCAGGCAGCATTATTTGGTGTTTCCGAATATTTTGAATTAAAACAAGCAAACCTGCCATCCTTAACCCATTGAGTCAGTCACTATTATTTGTCTCTTTTGGCTTCTTTTTTAAATTTATTTATTAAAAACATATTTTTAAAGATAGAGAAGTGTTCTTTCTGTTGGTGGTTTGTTTTTTTTTCCTCTCCCCTGTTTAAAGGGCTGGACAGCCAAGGTTACTCTTACAGCTGTGTAGTGCCCATGCAGCATCGTTGTATGCTGCTGCTAATGAAATACTGAAGTTGTGCCATGAGAGAAGAAACTTCTTATATTAGCTAGTTTGTATTGATTGGATCTTTTTTAGTCGATGAAAAAAAAACACCCGCTAAGCATTGAATAAAGTTCTAAATCTCTCCTTATCCATCCATCCCAAGTGTAATCTCTCAGCTTTTATTTATACCACTGGAATGAAAGAAAATGAGAGTGTAAGATATTGTTTAAGCAAGATCACATAAAGAATTTATAAAGTGATCGCTGAAGCCTCAGAGGAAAGTGTTTTCCAATATAATAGCATTTCCTCAAGAAAAAAAAATGGAAAAACGGAGTGATAGCTAACTATAGATTATTTAATATAGCTGATACTCTTTCCAGAGTTTCCTCAATTGGCACAAGTGTAATTTTCCAGTGGGGCTACAGATGGCTACTCTGAGTTCCTAGGCAAGTAGTTCTGTCTTTAAAAGTGAATTTGTTGTGTTTTAGGATGATGCTGTTTCTGGTAGGAAGAAACTAAATCAGAGTTAGGCAGTCATTGAAAGTCAATTTATTTAATATCAGAATATTCAAGTATCTTCTTGCTTTACTAATATATTTGTGCTGTATCAAGTAGCCTTTATCTTTAGGCTTCTTATCTCCTCTCCACTTTTGATGCTGCTTGTGGAGACATTTATGGTGCAAGTTTCCATAGTTATTACCAGATTGCCATTTAAATTCTGTGCTACTCTCTTATGTGTAGCATCGCCTCCAGACTTGACATCGATTTTGTTTCTTATTAGCTAGATGATAAGCCACAGAGATAGAAATAGAAGACCAGTGATACTTTTCTTTCTCTGAACTTGTAATTGATATTTTTATTTTGTTGATGTATCCCTATCAGAGGTTACTCAGGTGCCAGATGGAGAACTGGATGCTCTCTGCTCTTTTTGCACCATTAAGATAAGCAAGATGCATCACCAGCGTATCTCTAGGCAGTCAAATGGTGGCAAACCAAGAAAGCTGCAGCATGAATCCACACCAAAGAAAATGAGGAAATTGGATACAAGTGCCTTGAAGTGCGTTGTTCCTCTTCAGCTCATGAATAGAATCCACCTGAAAAATATCAGGGAGACAACAAAGCAGGTACTGTAAAGAAAAAAATATAAATCTTGTTTATACTCTAGGGAGAACTATTGAAGAGAAAAAAAAAGAAAAGACAACATGATATAAGGACCAAATTGTACAGGCTTTACTCATGCAATGCTCCCTGGCTTCTAGATGAGGTTTTTTGATTGGTATTTCAAGATTTATATTTCCCATCAGTTTTTTATATGCTACTGCCGAACTGTTGCTACTGAATAATCAAATGATTGTAAAATATTGTCTGGTGATGAGATGATAATGGCTTGTGTGATTGAGAGAGGCTGAGATGGGCATTTACTCGAATCCACAATAAGCCCCGATTAAGAGGAGAAAAAAAAAAAAACTTGCTCTCTGATTTTATTTGCAGATGTTATTTACAGAAATATTTTGTATATTGTGTGATTGTGGAGTCTTGGAGAAACAGCTGAGAGAGAGGTATCTCCTTGGTGTCAGATCTTTGTGTCCATACCATTGTGGTCTAGTCACGCCAGCCCAAGAGATCTTGCAGAATGAAAGGCCATTCTGCCTCTCTTTTTCGAGGAAAAAAGGCATCCTGATTATTAAAAGCATTCCAAAAGGCACAAATCTTTCCCCAACACCTTTCTTTCCTTTAGTTTTTAACATTTACCTAATGTTTGAAGCATGTCCAATAGATTCTTGGTTATATATGTTCATTTTTTAAGACGTATATATGACATCTTAACAGTACTTAAAGAGCTTTTATTTTTCAGAGAATAATTTTTTTCCGCCATAGGACAGGCAAACTGGCGCACCTCCTTGCTTCAGCTCTTCATCTGCCAATAATCTCAAGACTGGTATTTTTTTCTTTTCTCCAGGGTCGCTTGCTTTTTTTGCTTTGTACTTGTAAATGGATGTGAGTATGCTATAGCAGTGATCACCTACAGATGACTTTAGCCATAAATCTGAGTCTTGGCAAATGTCTGTACTATTTAAAATTGGTACAGAATGCCTACATTCGGGGAAAGTAGTTCTGATAAAACAAAAAAATGAGCTTGGACTGCCAGTTACAGTAATTTATTTGGCTTTTATCTCTCATGTACACCCCCTTTAAGATTTTGCTGTAGAGCATGTTAAAAGTGGTTGTTAACATATTCCTGTGCTAAGCCTGTGTCAGGTGAAGAGGGAATAATACTTAAAGTCAATTCTGGGATAGAGATTCTTTCAGATTTGTTGTTCACTGTTCTGAGATTTCAGCATCCTGCTGCTTTTATTCTGTTAACATTATCCAACTGCCTGTCCCCAAATTTTGTACCATTTCATTCTTTCTGTGACGCTTTAAAAATATATATTTTCTTAAAAAAAAAAAAAAAAGACTTAGTTTGACCTGTCCATCATCTCTGTGTAGAACTTTTTTACAAAGAAGAGCTCCAGGGAAAAGGAAGCAGAGGGGGATTGAGACATAATTCTAGGAAGCCAAAATGATTGGTTCTGCTGCTCTTATAAAAACTTATTACATCTGTGTAACCACATGGATTCTGTGTATATTAGATTAGATAAAAATAATTGATACTTCATGAATACCAACACCGAGATTTGTGTAAAGCCATTAAATATGCTTGAGGTTTCATGATAGGTAACCTAACATAGGAATCGCTAAGTAGTACTATATATCTCACGAAGAAAATTGCCTGCAGAATTTTATTTCTGTTCCAGCTCAGAGCTGGACCTAGGTGTTTGAACTCATTGCCTCGGTTTATTTTTTCTCATAAAATTCATACAGGTAATGATAACTTTTGTGGCTGATACTTAATGCCTTGTGGATGCTGCCAGCATGGTTCCAGCTGAGAAGTTACTGTAAGAGCCTAGTTCCTGACAGACAGTTGGATATGAATTATTGCTGATTAACCATTGCTGATACGGAGCTGTGCTGATCAAGCATGTGTACTTTTTTAGTCTCCTGGAAGTATGGAGTAAAGCCTGTTTAGCTTAATCCATCCTTCACAAGCTAATGTATTTGCTGAGAGAGAAGGCTGGTTATCAGACACAGCCTGTGGCTTCCTGTCTGATCAGCTACTTGTTAACCAAAATAACTTAGGGCTGCTGGTGCTCTAACCACATTTTAGCACCAGCAAAGCACGTATAGATTTATATTGGCAAAACTGTAATTTGTCCTGAGCATCCACCCAAGGTCAAATGAGCTGGACTAATCAAAATAATTTTTTACCAGTATAATTGTCTTCTCTATTGGTGCTGGCTTGTTACAGATGTGTTGCTTAGATGTTGTGTCACCCCATTTTTCCTGCCATTATAGTTACTCTGGAAGAAATGGGTCCTGTGTACAGAGCTTCAAGCATCAGGAGCATTTGTCTACTAAAAGAAAAGCTAGTAAATATATGCCAATGCTCTGATTCTGAGAAAGGAATAGATGGTTTAAAATTAAACCAAGTTATTATTGCTAAAAGGGATAATAGATGAGGAAAACCAAATGTATTTAATGTGAATACATTCAGACAGGCTCACAAGATGATACTATCGCAATGATTATGAAATAATTTACAACTGCTTACAAAAGCAAATCTTTGTCTCTAGACACCATCTATATCAGTATTTTTATTGATTATTCTTAATGGTGAAACCATTTTGCTAGAACAGACCTTACTCCTTGCATCAAATTTTATTCTTCCAGGTAACAGAAGCTGTAGTGCACAAATCCTCACTGTGCCCTGACTGTATAAAGAAAAAGGCAGAGCTGGCCAAGATTACATTTCTCAGACAAAAGAAAACTCTAGTGGAAAGAGCTTTGCTTCAGGGAAAAATGGAAGAACAGATTTACTCCAGAGTAAGCAAATGTTGTTAAAATAAATGCTGTGATGCGTTTTATATACATACTGCAACTAAAGAATCTGTAAGCCAGACTCCCTCTTGATTTATGGCAATGCAATTGCATTGACCTGAATACAGAATAAGTTGAAGGAAAATTTGGCTCCCTATCTTTGATAAAATACTTGGGACTAGTATGCTGGTCAAGTCATTTGTGCTGACTTATATAAGCAGAAAATCTCTCCCGTAATGTCCTGGAATTGTTTCGGGTACCTCTTGAGGAATTTTCAAGTCTGTTTTCTGATGGGATGTGCAACAGAAAGGGATAAATAACAAAATGATATAATAATAGGCAACTGTACCTATATGAATCACCCTCTCTCATCTGAGTTAGAAGACTCAGAATAGGAGACTGCAACATACTGTGAAGGCTAAACCTTCCAGGGACTGTTTCTAAGACTCCTCCTTAACCATGCCCATGGTGTGATATGGTCACCTGAACATGTTTAAAGTGAAAAAGTGATTCCTGGAGGAAACCTTGACCATTTTTTAATCAGTTGCATTGAGATCAAGATGGCAGCTTGTTACAGATTATACAGTTTGAATACCATATTTTTCTGTCACAATATCTACTCCGAGACCTGTATATTTGGCTTGTGGGTTCCCAAACCCCTACTCCTCTGAATGGCAGAAATATCACTTTTTAAAGCTTTTAACTTTCTACACGCTTATGCGTCTGACCTTTTTTTTTTCCCCTTTCTCTAATAGTATGTGCTTTTTTTCTCTAAATCTGTTTAACATTTTTCTATGTGATTGTCATTTCCAGGCTGAATAGGAGGGCAGAAAGTCAGGACTAATGAAAAATATCTGAGGACTTGTAGAGGAAGAGAAAAAGTGGCTTTACAAACAAGTACTCTTTAGCTGTCAGCTCTTCAGAAATGCTTTGCCCTTGTAGGTCACTGTTCTCTCTTTCTGGTTAGAGTAGACTTAGAATATGGTTAGTTTGTACAGATACAGTGAGATTTCCACTTGGAGGACAAATAGGCGTGTTGTCACAGAAAATCGTTCTTGTTGGGAAATCCCTTGGAAATAGATTGTGGGTAAGGTAAACTCAAGGGAACTCCTGGCTCTCCTGTGACTCTTCTTTAGGATGATCTATGTTTCAAAGGGGACGTATATTGGAAGCAAGTTGTTTCTGAGCAATAGACAGACAATCCCTCAAGTATCCAGACCCTTATTTCTGTGTATGTGTACAGGGCAGGAACTCATAGGCTGCACAACACACTCTTTTTTTCTCTTACCAATGCCACTCCTAATTTGCTTCATTGGTGTGTTCATTTACCATGCTCTGTAAAAACTTGTCTGCATTCCATACCTGAGGAACTCCAGTCTCAGGTCAGGCTTATTTTCTCTTATTTTTCATCCAGCTTCTGTAAAAAAGACCAGCCTTTCTTCCCTCCTCTCCCTAGGGAAGAATTGATGGGGCAGCAGCCAGTGCGGTGCATGAGCCACATGGTGACATTGGGCTCTGTCATCTATCGTGGCAGCCATCTGCAGAAAGCAGTAGTGACACGTGGTCTCCAGTGACCAGCATAGATTTCTGCATGCCTGCTTTAGGGGGCAGATCACTGTCCACATTCTTCAACAAAGTTTTTAAAGACGATGCTTTAAAAAGGCAGTAACATAGTTGTTTCTCAGGGACTAGGTATAGCTGCTAAGAGAGGACTCATGATAGGACATAACAAATAGCAGGAATCCAAAATGAAATAATATTCTGTGATTTGTTTTTGTTTCAGGATGTGCTCACACTTATAGGAGAAACACTCAGAAGTCTCCCCAAACTTTCAGAGGATCCCAGCAATGTGTGGCAAAGGCTGAAAGGGTCAGAAAAATGCAAGGCCTGAAACTGGTAAACATAACTCAAGGACATAAAGAACTGGGAAAGTCTCCTGCAGGCAGTCATGTACTGAATGCCAACTACTGTGGATGTAACTTGTTTTGTCAGTGATGAATTGAGTGGTGGTTTAATATTCCTGCAGGTGGAACCAGATATGCCCAGCATGCTGGAGTTTGGGTTATGATTGAACTCCCAGTTCTTCCCAAATGCAAATGCTGCAATACAGTATAATCCAGCTAAATGCATTTTTCAAATTAGGAAAGCCAACATTTTTTATTATTAATCTGACAAGCAGTAGATATTGTATTTTTTGAGGTCGCTTGTGGGATTTCAGAGCAGCTCACAGCTGCTTTCATCCATAAAAAAAAAATAAATGATTTCATTTTTCAGGGCAGGGAGGTGTAATTACTGGGTTTCAGCTTAATCTTTGACCACTGCCTCCTGTTAAATTGAAAGTGAGAGCCCCAGGTGGAGGAGAAAAAGAAGGTGGCAGAGTAACCATAGAAAGCAGTAAAATGATATGCAGTATTTATAGAACTGAAATAATGAGTCTATAACAGAAATTAATCAGTAACACTGAGGATGTCAACAGGATAAGTAATGATAATAAATTAATCATAGAACCTGTCTGGAATAGGTGTCTAGAAGGAAAAAAAAACACAACATAGATTAAAATTGAAAAAAGTCAATACTTTTGGCATTTTTTTAGTGTACTGTGGGATTTGTTTTAACTTTCTGTGCTTTTTAAGGTGGGGAAGTCACTATCTTTGAAAAGGGGGAAAGTTTAATATCCAGATAAAATGACTTTATGCTGGGGTCTTAACAGGTAAGACAAAACCAGAAACATCTTCATTGTAACCTTAAGACAGAGTGTAGGATACAGGCTCATCTGCGGTTTCTGATGTAGCCCACCTTTCTGGTACTTGAAAGCAATCATTCATTGCATTGCTCTTGCAGTGATGGTCTCCAGTTTCCTGGTTTCGGGATATGGAGACCTGGTTGAATGGATATTCAGATGAATATCCATTGATGATGATTGAGGGATGAAGATGATTGAGGGATTATCCAGGTCAATCAACTGTTTCTTAGGAATGCTGAGGACCTCTGACTTTTTAACCTCTGGTTTTCACTTCCCATAGTGACTACCTGCCCTTTATTGCTTAAAAAATACCCTGAATTCACTGTAAGGAAATCCCAAGTAGGTTGAACGCAAAATGGAAACATAACTCAGCCTTAAATTCTTCGAAGCTCTTTGTACTTACTCCTTCACTGGCAGTTTATTTCATTTTCTTGTAAGCTAATGCTATTAGCAGTCCACCCAAAAGTTTCCCCTAAGTCTGACTTTAAGTTTTAAATTATGATTGCAAGTTACATAGTTGCCTTTTATAAAATATAAACTGCTGCTTGGTTCTTCTCGTTAATCTGGGATCCTTAGAAATGTTAACATCTCTTAAATCTACCTTCCAATTCCTTTAAAATCCCTTCAATCTTTTTTTCTAAATCTTCTCTTTTAAGATACTCCATCTCTATTCCTTATTTGTCTTTGGACTAGACTTTCTGTAGACTCTTTTGAAGTTGGACAGTCTGCTTAATGCTGGGCAAAGGACATCCGTTATTCCCTAGGAGGTCTCCTAAGGACTCTGCCACGTATCAAAATGGTGATCAGGACTTCAATCCTTTGAAAATGTAATTCTGTTTTTATTTCCTATGAATGCATCTTGCAGCCCTTAGAAAAACGAAAGAAAGTGATTTTCAGGACTCTAAATACAGATTGATTATCCTTATACCAGAAAGAAGATTTTGATATTTGGCTTTCAATACCTTGATCCTCTCTAGAAATATTGAGAATATTTGTCTTACTCTTTTGTCAAATATTTATGTAAATACGTTGAACTGAAAGTTGTTAGGCATTGGATGATATTTACTTGTCTGTAAAATAGTGTTTGTGCTTGCAGGGCACAATGGCTACACAGTTCTTGTTTGTATGCACAGTGTTCAAAAAGGCAATTCGGAAAGCTCCTCTGGAAAATCAAAGCGCATTTTGCTTATGTCTGTTATGTGTCTCTTCCCACTGCTTAATACAGCTCTTTTCATTTTTTGTCAGGAGCTCTCTGCGATCTGAGTGTTTGTTTTCTGTTTTCTTGTAGCAGCTATTAGGGATGTACAACGGAATGAGTGATTTTGAGCTCTAAATAATTTATTTCATAATCCTGCAGTGCTTGAGACTAGTGATCCAAAAATTCTGACTTGAAGGGAAAAAATGTACATCATGTCTCTGCCTTTTTTCTTCTCGCAGGAGCTTTTCCCCCCCGCCTTCCACAGTGGTAGGTTTTTGTTTTGATCCAAAGAAGCACTATAAAACTACGATCAAGAAATATTTATTAATCTGCTCCCTTGTTTGGGCTTGCTGGGGCATGAAAGGAGCAAGGTGGATCAGGGCTGATTTGTATGGTAAGCAGCTGTAGTACTGAATCAAATTAATCCACCTATTGTTAAAAAAGGGCTATGGAGCCTTTCCTTTCTGGCTTTCACATTAGACGTAGACACTATTTAATCTTCTGAATGATTTGCCATGTACTAGAGTTCATTGCTCTGAGCTCTGCAGATACAGAAGTTTTTTTCATATTGCATTGTTTAAGTAGCATGTACAGTAATAATAGGTTTTGTGATGTTATAATTGTTATGATGATGTGAGAGGTGCTGCTATGTTATTTTTGACCTTTTGGAGAATATTATATTCCTCAAATTATCATTAAAATCAGTTTCCTGTGAATTGTGGCAGTATCACTTCCACTCTATGCTCCCATGACTTTCTCTATGGAAGAAGTTAACTTGGCTTCCAGACTTTGTCATTGCTTAATCTTGTTTCTAATAGCTTGTTATGACCCTGGAATTTCTTTCTTTCTGCCATAGGATAAACTTCCATCTCACTCAGAACAGGTTACTAGCAAGTGTTTAGCATGATGCTTTATCAAAAATTATCTTGTCTGGTTATGTGCCGGGGACAAACATAAACATGTCTGGGAAATCATTTTCCAAATACCAATGAAATACATAATTTTTACTGGTCCAGTAATCCTTGTAACTGTCTTCAAGGTTTGCTTTGAAGCCATGTGAGGAGAGTGCCATGTTTGAAGCTCCTTCGGGGCCCTATGCCTTTTTATAAATCTCTTTCCCAAACATGGCTTTATTGTGGTCAAGAAAAACTTTTTTTTTTTTTGCTTCAGCTAATTTGATTGACTTCCAAAAAGTGGAACCGAACCTATTTATTTTTACTTTGCACTGGTGATGCTGAGGACGAAGCTTTTCTGCTGGGAAAAGGACTGGTACCCCCACTGACGCAGTGCCCGGATTCTTCTTCAGTGCAAATCTGAACTGTTGATTTCTGAGCAATGATTCTGAATCATATATGCAGCTATCAGCAATACTGGAACACTACTAGCTGTGTATTGCTTATTATAATGGAAAGATTTTGAAATATCTTGCATTCTTCAAATTTTGACTTTTTTGCTATTCAGTATGATTTTTCAAAAATGACTTATTGTCTCCACTCATGCAGCAGAGGTGCTTTTCTAAATACTTTTTGATAGCCTTTGTGAATACATACATTAATGTTATGAATTTCCATTTGCATTGTTTTTATTCAGCTAACAAACTGTTTTCTTTTTCCAGCACAACCTCGTGCTAGAGATCACCAACATGATCTATATGGGGGCAGGTTGGGAAATGGAGGGGATTGTCTCTCTGCTGTCATTAAGGCGGCAGGTCCTTCATCTTTCAAATTGCCTATAGAGTTGATGAGGAGAATTTCAAACAAACAACAACAACAACAAAAATTATTCAGCTTCTGGGCATGGATATTCATAACTTATTTATTTTGTAATAAAATAGTACTGTTTGTTCTCACATAGAATAGTATGTATGATTCATAAATATGTTGCAAAATATATCTGTAGCATGTAACAGAGTCCTCTGCAAAAAAACATCTTTAGTTCATAGCACTTTAAGAACATTTAGGTCTTCCATTTTCTTGACATTTTTAAATAGAACATTTTTTGCCTACAGAAGTTTACACCATCATCACAGTATTATAGCTTGTTTAAAAATACATATGTATTAATGATAATTGCAAGCAAGCTATATACTTGAGCAGGGTTTTCTTTGTAATTTTACATGTTTTCTACTTTTAAAACAGTTACTTATAGTAATATTACAGCCAACACTTTTAGAAAATAGTACGTATATATGCTACTCACAGTAGAGCTGTCATTTTTCTAGAACATAATAATACTGGCTAGGAAAATAGAAACACACCATTGTATGGTTGGTTAAAAATAATTACAAGCCAAGTTAAAAAGGTGCATTAGGCCTGGCCTTGATAACTTGGGACCCATTCTGTGCTGTTGAATGTCCTTAATCCACTTACAGCTGGAAGCCCCTAGCACCTCACAGCCCTGAACCTTATGCAAGAGAAGCTTCAACTTGCAACCTTTTAGGAAACTTAGAGCTTGATCCTACATGGTTGTTACACTGGACTGTTGCTGAAGACATGACTGCTTCAGCTAAAGGCTTTCAGGATCAGGTTGCTACTTGCTGAAACTCTGTGAATTGGTTTTACATAGGACTTCAGTTGCAATTTAAAGTCTTCGGGTGGGTAAGTGGATTTGTGCAAGGCAACATAGCTCCGTTGCTTATCAGCATGTGTGTTGGTTTGCAGTCACCAAAATCTGACCCATTGACCTCCACAGTCCAGAGGATTGAAAGAGTTGGAGCAACAGATTTTAGGTTACTGTTTTAGTTATACAGTAAAGATTAAAAACAAATGGTTGCATTGATTTTTACCTTGCACGAATGAGACTAAATATATATATTTATATATGTATCATAAAGCTGTAGGAAATCTCCAAACTGCTAACAACTCTTATAAATGAGATAAAACAAGACTGTATTTGCTTGGGAATTTCATAGTTGCCATTCTTTTATTATTTTCATTTTCCAGTAATGCAAGGTTATTCCATGGTGGAGCCATTTTTTATGAAACAAGTCCGGATGTGCTTTGGAAAATGCTCTTTTCGTGGTCTTTCTGATACTCCTCCTGGGCTTTCTGCAGTTTTTTACCTCTGAGTTTCCACTTGTGAAAGCAGTAGGTTACTAGAGATGTCATTATCAAAGAGAAAATAATAATCAGCACTACTATCAGTGCTATAGTAGATGAGAGGGACCCCTCTAGTTGCTTAGTTTCAGTGTCTCTCGTTGTGTTTAGTTTAGTAAAGTTTTCATATTCTGTCGAGGCTAAAAGTGCAGGTACAGAAACAACTTTGAATTTGGGCCTCATTGGGATGTTGTACTTGTTCTCACTCAGTCAAAATTTTGGAAGAAGCAAGAGCTACGATTCCCTCGTCGACGGTGTCATTCATAAGACGTTTTTTCCCTGCCTGCTTCAGACACAGATGAGTCTCAGCAGCATCGTTTGTTCATAAAGCCATGTAGGACATGAACAGCAGGATGTGATGTGTCACAGAGTTTGCAGGGCAGGTCATCTATATCCAAGTGGTGAATAAGCCAGGGACTCGTGTGTTGTTGCCCTCTCCGTCTAGATGAGAAAAAAAAGCTGCTTAGTTGCCTACTGGTTTGATTCTTTGTTTTCTTGAACAGATAATTGAAGAAAATGAAATCAATTTTCCGAGATTGTTGCAGTGGCAGGGCTCATCCTCAGGCTTAGAACAGAAATGAGCACCGCAGTAAGTGTAGTTTATATCTTATGAATTTGTTCAGTGAGTTTTTTGTTCGCCTGAGTATTCCCAAAAGAGAGTGAAATCAAAGCAGATTTTTTACTGAGGGGCAGACTTGGTTTTGTTAACATCATAGACATTAACAAAGTCAGCTACAAAACAGGATCTCTCATTTAAATGAAGGATTTTTATTTTCTCCGCTTCTTTGATACTTGCTCTCAGAGTTGGTTTTCCTGGAGAAGATTTGGGGTTGGAATATTTGTTCTTATTTTACTGGAGTTTACGAGATGTCCTTACTGATTGTAAATCTGGAGTCTGGAAAAATGACCTAGGTGAAATAAAAAACAGGATTATTTCAGAGGTGAGGTCCCCTTAAGGCATGTGAACCTTAGAATTTAAAAAGATTATTCTCTTTTACTTTGGATAGAATTTTAGATATGTTTAAGTTGTTTGGTTTTGATCTGCTCTGTATCCTTTTTGTGACAGATCCTACAAAATGTGCTTTTCTGAGCAGATCTGGTGAAGTTAAAAGAGCTGGCCTTGGAAAGGAGGAGAGCTGGTATGTGGTGGGGGGGTTGTATAGTCTGCCCCATGCATGTTATCTTGGAGGAAGAAGTCATGAGGAGCAAGGCTGGGCTGTTCTTGTTGGTTCTTGCTTACAGTCAAGACAGAAGAATTTGGCCCCAGGATATTTTAATTTTGGGAGCTTTAAACATTTTCAGAGCTGTTTATTTCAAATAACAGATTGCTCCAAACCCCCTCCACCCTACTCCCAAATGCTTTGAGACCAAAATTAGGTTTCAGGGACCTTGCAGCGTAGCTGCTTGTTCTGAGATGCTCTGTTTAATAGGATGCAGTTGTTGTTCTTCCTTACGGAAATCTATGGTTCATCCCACTCAGGCTAGCAGAGATTTGAGGGTCTCTCTTACTAATTAACAGCATTTTCAAGCCATTCTTGTTTGTAATAAAGACTGTTTACTCTAGATTACTCTAGATTAGAATTCTGTTGATGTTAAAAGATGTAAATGAACAGTCCTTGTCAGTTATGAACAATATGCTCACATAGTCAAAAATAAATGTTGATTTTAAAGTTCTAAAGCCAGTTTTCACTATAGTTCAGGAGAAAAAATGTCTTTATAAAGCTGATTGAAAGTTTATTTCCCACAAGAATGGATTGAGTTTAATATATCATATCTTTGCCAGTTGTTTGCATGTTGATGTGGTGACAAAGGAGCTGGAAGAGATCAAGGTGTTCATTGCCTTCTTCAGTGTTGTTTTTAACAGTAATGTTTGCCTGCAGCAATTCCAGGCACCTGAGACAAGCAAGAAAGCTCAGAGCAATGAAGAATTTCCTTTGGAGCAGGAGAATCAAGTTGGGACATATTTAAACAAATTGAACATTCCCATGGGAACTGATGGGAAGCACCTGGGAACACTGAGGGAGCTGGGTCATGTCTTTGCAAGGTTCTTAATAATTTTTGAAAAGTTATGATGCTTAGGAGAGGCCCTTGACTGTAAGCAAACAAACGTCATTCTGGTCTTCAAGATAAGGAGGACCTGGGGAGCTACAATACAGTCAGCTTCACCTCAGACCCTGGGAAGATGATGGAGGATGTTTCCTGCAGGAAACAATTCCTAAACATATTAAGGACAAAAAGGTATTTGGGGTAGCTGTCATATGTGTACAAAGGGTGAAAGTATGCTTGCTCAGTCGATAGCCTTCTGTGATGAAATGCCTAGTCTAGTGAATGAGGAGAGAGCAGTGGATCTTGTTTATCTGGAGTTCAGTGAAGCTTTTGACACTATCTCCCCTAATATTTTCATAGTCCAACTGCTGATGTTGGACTAGATTAATGGGCAGTGAAGTGGACTGAAAACTGGCTGAACTGCTGGGCTCAAAGTGTTATGATCAGCAGTATGAAGTCTGGCTGGAGGCCAGTCACCAGGGAGCACCCCAGGGATCCATACTGTAGTCAGTGCTGTTATAGTCTTCATTAATGACCTGGGTGATGGGAGAGAGTGCACCCTCAGCTATCTGGTGAGTGATAGGAAATTGGGAGGAGTGGCTGATGCATCAGGTGTTCACGCTGCTATTCAGAGCGACCTGGACTGAGTTAACTGAGAGTTAAGTGGGCAGAGAGAGCAACCTCTTTAAACTTGGCAAAGGAAGTGTGAAGCCCTCTGCTGGGGAGGAGTAACCTCATGCACCGCTATAGGCTGGGGCATCACTGTCTGGAAAGCAGCTTTGCAGAAAAGCGTCTGTGGCTCCTGGGGGAAAACAAACTGAACCAGTCAGCAATGTGTCCCCTTCAGCAAAGACAGCCAACAGCATCCTGAGCCACATTAGCAGGTGTGGAGCAGGTTGAGGAAGGGGATTATACATCTTGGCACTGGTGAGACCGTGGTAGCAGTAAAGGAAAAACACCTTGTTTCAGCTCATACTGCAACGTTCCTATTGCTATCTTAGTTTCTGAGAAAGAGTTGGACCTTATGCTAATTTTTTTTTCCTGTCATCTGTAATCATTGTATTAAGTGTGCACTCATACACACAGAGAATATACCTTCAAGTTGAGTCAGAGTCCATTTACTGAAGTCTCAATGTCAACATATTCTCAGGAGGAAACTTTCCATTAGGAAAAAAAAATCTTCAATATCTATGCCCTAATTTAATTTAAACAGTAGAGAATAAAT
Organism: Crypturellus undulatus; assembly: GCA_013389825.1. Classification (NCBI taxonomy): domain Eukaryota; kingdom Metazoa; phylum Chordata; class Aves; order Tinamiformes; family Tinamidae; genus Crypturellus; species Crypturellus undulatus. The sequence goes on from VWPW01018131.1 coordinate 104,215, forward strand.
TATTCCTACATTGTTTGGTTGCTTTTGTATGAGTCATAAGTCTTCAGTGTACTTTATCTGAGCATTATGAACATGCGAACTAGTATCTCAGGAATATACCCATTTAATTCGTATTAACATTTAATAAATATATTAGAAGGGCTCAGATATTTACAAAAATAATTTGAGTCATTTTTGGGCTGGAAATACTGATATGTTGGAATAAACTCTGGATATAAGCATATATATTGAGAAACAACATATTTCTCAGCTTTTTAATGAAAATGTTGTAGGTTTGATACTTACATAATGGCAGGCTATTACTGTAACCTGTGTCCTCATCTAGAGACGTATTTTGCTACCCTGGCTCATATTTTTCTATCTCTCCATGTTAGCAAGCTAATATATGCAAGAGAGCTTCACTTAGTATAAGCTGTTGGGGACAAAATCTGCTCCTTGTTTTATAATGTCCTTAGGACAGACACAGTGTTTTCTTTTTCATCTTCAAGCTTGATCTCTGTGCTTCTAAATAAAGTGCTCCAGCAAAGTAGAGACAAATGGATTTTTGAGGTATTTGTCAAGAGTTTTGAGGATATAAAAGAAGAGAAAGTTGTGTACAATTTACATGAGAGAAACAAAGGAAGCTCCCAAACATATGGGAACAAGAATTAATGTCTAAAAGCGTATTAGTTGAAGTTCCTGGTGTTTGATCAAATGCTGGATTACTGATCAGAATTAAGAATATTAATGAACAGTTCCTTGTCTTTGCCTTTTTATAAAAGCTGTAAGCAAAATTGACTTACTGTATTTTTGTGACTTAGTGTGAACATAATATTATGGTTAATATTAAAAAGAACAATGTGGTGTACTGAATGTCTGCGAGAGAAGGGAAAAACACATAAATGCTGGGTGGAAGACTGGGCTTATCTAGAGTTTCAGCTGCCTCTAAAAACTGTTTTCTGGTTCTTTGTTACAGTTAAAGGGACTGAACTCTCTGAATGTCTGAAATCTCCAACCTCCTTGGAAGGATGAAGGCCAGAAATCATAGGTTAGGTACTGCAGCTTTGTTGTTTTAATGTGAAGTTCATTGTACATAGGCTGCCCTTTGGTCAACTCGTCCATCCCTCCTTTCACTTCCCGCGTTTATCCATTGCAGAGGGCTGATCGCCAGAAACATAGAAACCAATAACAAGGCAGAATATTGTATATATGCTGCTTTTTTTCAAGTGAGCACAAAAACCTGTTTCCAAAGTAAAGAGCCCTGGCCCGAAACTATAATCCTGCTCCTTACAAACCAATATTGAAAATGACTTTGATTTCAGTAGGAGGAGAATCCTTGATGTCTAGTTAGTGTTTGCCTCTTTCATGTATTCACACAGACTTATACAGACACTCTGCATTTTCAAATCAAATGTAGAATTACTTCTAGCATTTATATAATCTTAAATATGTATTGGCTTTTTAATAAAATTACAGGCTTTCTTTCTGCCTTCAGCTTGCTTCTATTTTTCCCTCATGCCTTTTAAATGAATCTTCCTTGTTTATTGCAATTGCAGAAGAATGTGCCTACTTCTGCATTTGCATTTTTTTGATGTAGACATCTGGATGAAATGTATCTATCGGGTTGTAAGCTTGAGCTGGAAATGATTCTTTTCTCTTCCTCTAGAGCTAGTGTAGCAAGAGATCTACTAGCACGCTTGAGCACAAAATTGCAGATGAAAGCCAGAGTGGGAGTGAGAGCAAGAGAAAGCGGGGACAAGGAGGAGGGAGGGAAAGAGAGAGGGAATGGGGAAAGGAGAGAAAGGAGAAAATTTAAGCAACACATAGAGTGTGTCAGACTTGGTATCCCTTTTTCACTGTATCTTTCCCAAATTTAGTTTTTCAGGGTTTTTCAAAGATGCAGATAGGGCCAGCACAGCCATTTTCAAAAGTGCCTATACAAACTGTGGACTGATCTGTCTTCCTCTTCATCTGCTTTAAATACTTCAGGGAATCTTAAGATTCCCAAATTGCAAAGTGCTAATGAGCCTTTCAGCTGAGAGCCACTGAGGCTTCATACTCCTCAATCAGCTGTGTGTACTTTGAATGTATTCAGTAGTAAAGATTTGGGTGTTATGGAATGGCAACGTCCCTCAAACAGGGAATGTCAACAGGTTTGTAGAGATTTATCTGAGAAGCCGTGAAATCAAATGACTTGTTTTTATCTTTCCGTTCCTAACCTCAGATAAAAGCATTTGATCTATAGTAGATTTTTTACACTTAGTTGTTCTTTAAAAATTAATTTGCCTATAATCCTTACAGTGATGTCCAATCATATAACAAGCAACTTGAATAAAGATTTAAGCAAGCCACTTTTAATTAAAAGTGTCTAAAATTCAGGTCTGAATCTCTCAGAATACTTTACCTTCTTTTTATTCCCGTGAAGCAGAAGGGGTTTAGCAGTTGTTCAGCCTCTTCTGTCTCCGCTACACTCTGGAAATATGATACAAGTTTTCTAAGCTATCTAATGGTTTTGTTTTAAGGTTTTCTCCTCCCTTTTACAAGAACAGGGAAAATCAGCAAGTTTTGGATTTACCTGTAGTAGCCGGGTGCAGCATTGATCAGATATATAAATCATCAGTAAGTCTTGTTTTTATGAAAGGACCAATATCTTGTGGTTTCCCGAATAAGGACATGAGTGTTAATATTCTGAACCTCTTAAAAACAGCAGTAGGCTCAGGTAATGTTGAGGGACAGCCTGAATGCGACAAAAGCTGGGAGTTTTTCATCAGCTGATGCCATCTCTGCACTGGGAGATACTGAGGAAAGGGAAAGGCACCACTGCTGTTTCTGATGGAAGTTGAGGGTTTTGCTTTTATTTCAGAGAACTGCCATCATGGGCACGTCTGGCTGTGATTTGTGTGGTCCATAAATGTAGTACGTGATTTCTGTGGGCTTTGGTTTGGAGAGGAATTATGTGCAGCTGAGGTTTTTAGTTTAAATGAAGTAACCCCTGAAGTAAGGACAGTTGAAGCAACAGATTTGTTGTTTTGTAGGTGCTCTCTGAAACTGATATTCACTCCATTGATTTTAAGGTGACTTCTCCTGACATGTTAAGTGTGATTCAATAAATGCCAGTAGTTTCATAGATGTGATTATAGTCTTCTTCTAACTGCTTGTTTTTGGCAAACGTTATCTTTTGTGTATACACTGCACAAGGACTTATGCAAGTTACTGGTGCCCATTCCCAGGAGTAAGCTACAAGTAAATCATGTTACAGATCAGAGCTTGAGCTTGATTTCTGAACTCAGACCAGCGCTACCAAAATGTACCTGTGATGTCTGTTTTAGTCTTCTTCCCTAAATCTTGCTGTGAATAGAGTTTATCATCCTGATCAGTGAAATGCTCATAAAAACTTTTTCTGCAGTTCCTTTGAAATTCAGTATTAAAAGCTCCTAAAAATGTGCTGACTGAGGCTTATACATGCTGTAACAAAACATGTCAGGAAGAGACATGAAGTCTTACTCCTTTCATCTGTCCCTATTTGGGGGAAGTTTTTTTTTTTTTCTTTTTTTTTTTTCTTTTTGATTTGGAGAACAGTGTTCATCAAAGATCAAAGTGTTATTCTCTGAACATTTGAGCAGACCTGTTCCTTACTGATGTTTGCTTTGAAATGGGCTTTGTTGCATTTTAAAAACGTATGTTGAGATTTCTTTTCTCCTTTTCTCTCAACACGTCCCACGGTATTCCTTTTCTCGGAGGCTGGGTCTTGCAGAAAAGCCAAGGTTTGTTTTTCCTGCTACAGAAACAGTCGCATAGGATCAGCTGAAAAAAATGTATCCCATAAAACCTTGATTTTTTTTCCCCTTTGGAAGCTGTCTTTGATGGCTGACTTTTTGCTAATTTAGTTCATAATCTTTTCATTTTGCACAACATCCTGCATGGTTCTTCCCACATCCCTTTCAAAATCGGGGGCAATTACAGCCTGTTAATACAGAGGCAGCCTGTTGGAAACTTCTTGCCGGCCCAAGGAATCGGGAGGGGATCACAGACGCAGACTCCATGTGAATTAGCTCCTGATCCGTGAATCCCTTATTTAGCCCGAATAGCATACTTATATACACAAGCAGAAGCAAGCTCTCTACACGCGTACAGCTACGATTGGTCACAGGCTACTATCCATGCATTTCTACCGCATTCAGTTGGTCGTGGATAACGGCGTGTATTCACACCATAGGTCTGTGCACCAGTCCTTCTTTCTTACTGACAAGCTTAATCAAGGTTCTGTCTCGCCCAACTTTCTCATGCCTGCTGTTCAAGGACTACTGTTCACATTCCTTTAACTCAGGGAGTATCCGCTATCTTCTTTAAGCTCCCTGCAGCCACTTCTCATGGGAAGGCCTCTGTTCCCTGGATATGTTCCTACAGCAGCCTATGAACTTTTCCAGTTGTCTCTATTTTAGGTACTTTTCTGTGAAAATGTAGCTCCTGAAGTGCAAGCAATTCCTGAGCTTCCTCTGATGCTCAGAATCACTCAATGACTTTTCCATTTGCCTCTTCCTAAGATCAGTTTGTCCTAATGCTCCGTATTACATTTTTTTGGAGTCAGAACAAGTACTTACCAGTCCAGATACAAGTGGATGGTTTTAATCATCCTCTTGAATTACAGGATAAATGAAAACTGAAAGCTCTTTGGAGATGAATTCAAATGAACAAACAAAAACCTAAGATGCAGGAGCTTCATAAAATAAAGGAAAGTCAGTGTTGTTTCTATTAAATCCTCACTTTCTTTGTAGGTGAGGGAAGGTTTTGGTTCAGGGCTAATTAGTTGTGAAAAGATCTCTGTTCTTATCCCTCTCCCTTTTTAAATCTCTACTTTCCTTTTTTTTTTTCCTCCTTCCCTAGTGCTAGTGAGGGGATGTCATTACGGAGAGGATGTTCTGCACTCTTTCTCTTGGAGCTAAAATTTGCCAAGAAAATCCTGCAGGGAAAACTCCTTAAAAAAAAAAAGAAAAAACTTTCCCAAGAGCAAAGAAAATGTTTGAATATTCAAGCATTCCTCCAACTTATTAAAAAGAAAAACTCTCCTCCTCCCAGCCGGTGTGCTTATTCTTGGGGAATAGTTGTACCCAAGACAATGCTAAATTCTGTACTTGGGCAATTTCACCTTAAAATTGTGTGAGAAAACTAAGTCACAGGGTGGGAAGAAGCAGGGGCCAGAGAAGGGGGAGTGAGGAAGGTAATTTTTCATTCATCTGCTTTGTCTACACTTCTGGAAGAAGCCTGTGGTCATTTCCCCGGGGCCGCTGCAGAAGTGCCCTGGCTTGGGCAGGGAGCTGCTCTCTGTACCCTGCTGAACTCCAATGCTAGTGAGAGGGAAGGGGACTAAAGATGCTGCTTAGGCTCTGTGCCCATCAGCGAGGATTGACTTTCCTTTTGACTTTAAAATTGTGGTCTCAACTACTCGGGCTGCTCTCCAAGGCAAGGAGCAAGTTCGAGGAGATGCGTTACAGCGAACCCGGTGGAGAGCCGTGTTCAGGCACTGTGTTGGCTGTGCAGAGCTGGGCAGGGGGGCCCTGTCACCTTTCCCCCTTGGCGGGATGGAGGCTGTGGTCCCCGCGGGCAGTAAGAGCTGCCAGCCAGGCAGCCAGGACAAGTAATGTGGGTGATGGAAGGAGGGGGAAAGGGCGAGGGTTGGGTACACCCAGGGCTGGGGGTATGGATGGTGGGAGCGCCGCGGTGCCTCCCGCTGCAGCTGAGCAGCATCCCCGCTGCGGTGGCAGCTCCCGCTGCGGAGCAGGGAAGGAGGGGAGGAAGCAGGATGGAGGCGGGGGCTGCGGCCGGACGCAGCGGGGGCAGCCCGTGGGGGGCACCCTGCCTGGCGGGGCTGCATGGGGGCACCTGCTGGGAATTCACCTCCTTCCCTCACTCCCCTCCAAGAGGGATGTGCCGATCCATACCCTTTTGCAGAGAAGAGGGATTTCTTGCTAATTATTATTTTAATTGTACCCGCTGCCGCCTCCCTCCAGTTCCGCACAGAGGCTCCGTCCCCACCATGCAGCACTCACCTCCTCTGGCCACATCATCCTCTTGCCAAAGCGGAGGCTGCTGGGGGGCGGCAGGACCGAGAGCCCCGGCACGGAGGTACCCGCGTTGCTCGTGCCCTCCTCGGTCTCCAGCAAGAGACAGCGGGTGCAGCCGGGCGCTGCTGGGTGCTGCGGGCTCACTGAGGGCGCGGGAGCTGCGCGCTCCAGCTCCCTCGGCTGCACGCTCTGAGCCCAGGCAAATTTTTCAACTTTATTTAGAGGGAAGAGGTGATCACATGGGGAGCTCCACGGAGCTGGGAGGAGCGTGTCGGTGCGGAATCAGGTCACTAACATAAAAGCCCAGGAGTTAGTCGCAGCCTCGGCGATTAATAGTGTTAGCATAATCCCAGCATGAAAAGGAGACTGAGACAAAGGCAGGAGGTGCTTATGGGAATTAAAAGCAGCACTTGTCCTCCCTTATCTATGTCATTAAGCAGAGTAATCTCTTGCTCTGGCTAGCGGGTGAGTTTCTTGAATTGAGGAAGAAATAAGAATAGAACGAAAATAAGTATTTTCAACTTCCAAGTGATTTTGAGCACATTCTTCTTGGCTGTCAGCCTAGGATTTCTACAGCAGAGAAAAGGGGATGTTCTTTCTTTCATATTTCAAATGCTTGGTGTGTCTTTCTGTATCCTGCCTTAATTCAGTCCTAGATATATAGATGCTACAGACCCATTCGAAAACACTACTTGTGGCCACATAAAATAACCTGGATTGAACAATGGTCTCTGATTGCAGTCTTTAATTTGCATCCCTGACCCAGACAAAGGCAACAAGGCAGCTGCCTTGTCTCTTCTTGTCCCACTGCTGGAGAAATCATCTGAGAATTAAGTTTCTACTGGACTTTTTCTGATCCCTGTGTTTCTTTCATTAAGAGATGGCAGAGCTCCCAATAGGAGCGTAGGTAGAACAAAAGCGGTCCATGAGTGCAGAACCGATCACTGCCAGGACTGCAGCATGAGACCTCTAGTATCTTTGCTTATTTAATCATCCGCTGCACTGAAAAAGCCTGGGAAGGATTTAGGCTAGTTAAGAGGCCAAAACTCAAATGTGGATACCTAAATATGGGTACCTAAGTACATATAAATCTTGTGAAGAAGTGGGCCTGACTTTCATAGGTGCTAAGCAACTGTTCTTCTGCATTTCCATCTGCTTTTAAGTCACAGCCCACCCTCTGCCACCTTCCTCATGTCCACATTTTTAAAAAGAAATTAACTTTGAAAAGTAGGCAGCATCTTGCTCCTGTGCTTACAGAAACAGCCTGCCCAGAAGAAGCTCGATTCTGAGACTGTGATTCAGACAAGGGGGAAATCAGATGGAGGCACAATGGAGACAAGAGGTCACCTGTGTCCAGTTAGAGATTTTATCTGCTCCTCAGATAGTCACCCAACAAGTTGCATCCACCTGCAGCTCCTTCAGCTTGCAAAAACAAAAAAAATAAATAAATAACAAGCTTTGGCATTTAAAAACTGAAATGGGCAAAATGTTAATTCCTGGCAACTTCTTAGTGAAGGCTTCAACTGAGCCTATAAGGGGATGGGCGTTAGAAATGGACCTGAGTTGCATGCCATTAGGGAAAGCAACCTTTGCCTCACTGTAGATGGAAAATGCAACTTTAAATACCTTGGTGTGCAATGCAGTTGTCTGCTGCGTTATTCATGTGCGATAACTTACAGTCCCTGCTCTCAATCCTCCCAGCCTGGGGTGCCAAGAGGGAACCTGTGCCCATTGCAGGCTCCCTGATTGCTGTGGGTCTCTTAAAGGAGTGAAGAGAACTGAAGCTGCTTATATTTGGAAAGAACTGCAATTGCAATTCCCTCTTTTATAGGACAAACCAATGAAGTAGAGAAAAAGCACATTACAACTCCACTACAATACAGACATGCTGGAAGGCTAGGACCTCTCCTTGTGCTTGTGCTTTGAAAAGGGGATAACATCTCTGAAGTGGTCTTTTAGAGAACTTGTTGCTTATGACCTGGAGGATTTGACCCTATCTAAAATATTTATTTCAAGTGTGCAGACGCCTAATAATATTTAATAGAAGAACCATACTAGAGATATTTCCTTTGGTTTTATTTTTAATAACATATCTTTATTGTCAGCCAGCAATGAGAAGTAAAATAACAAGGCCAACAAAGACAGTAACAGATTCTTTTAGTCCCTATTCATTTTTCTATCCCCAAGTTAATTTGTTCTTACTGACTGAAGGTTTCTATCTTATCTATTCTGTAAGATTTCTCCTTATATTTCTTTTTATACATAGTTTTCACTTGAGTGTCCTATTTAGTGCAGGAAGGACATGTCTATCTCTGTCTACCTACCTATCTATTTGTATTTATATATTTGGTTATTTTCGTTAGTTGCAAAGATATGGCAGTACAAATTTCTACTAGCTTATATTAGTGAAACAGTAGTTTTTCTGCCATCTTTACACATACATAACTTTTTACTGCATTTTTGCCTCTGAACTCATAAATAAGCCACATTTCCTCTGAAGGAATGTCTAAAAATGCACTAATTTATTTTTATGCTACACTAATGGTGTAGCATAAGCATTTTTTTTCCAAACACTTGATCTTAATCGAGTATGACTAATAAACTGAAATTTCTCATACTATTAAATTTGCCGTTTCCTAACTCCTCTCTTTTTCATGGCTTGTAACTGATCAGGGACTAGATCAGCCAATTTGAAGATTGTTGGTATGTTAGATATCTATTGACCAGCTATATGGATGATATTCAGGTGGTATAGCCCTGTCTCCTCCAGAAAACCTGGCTTTTTCAAAAAATCAGTAGGTCAATAAACACTTTTTATCATGCCCAAGCCCACAGATTCAGGTCAGCAGTGACATATAAATGCTCAACTCACTGATTTCAGCAAGACTTACACTAAAGTATCTTTGTGCTTATGGCGTCATGACAACAAATGCTATGCAAAGCCCTTGGAAGTCATTAGAAAGACCACAGTAAGTTTGACAGTAATTGAAGGGATTGAAGAAAAACGACCATTTGAAACTCACTGAGAAATTCTTCAAGCCCTGAAAAATGACCCAAAGCTGCTCTACTAGTCTGCAGTGAAATATTCCCTATCCATCATTGTGAAAATCTCTGATGTCCCAATCAGATTGTTGACATTGCTGTTTCTGTTTTAAATATTATAATTAGTAATTTTTCACCCTTGCAGGTTATCCTTTCTCCTAGAAATTTAAGTTGTAAACACTAATTGCATTATGTACCACTCTACTGTAGGGGCAAGATACAAATAGATTGCTCTCAAGCCAGTCTTTTATCTTATTCTACCTTCAATGCTTGTATCCTCAAGCTGCTACCTCGTTATGAAGAAACTGAAACAACAAGTCCTCTAGATATAATGGGTTCCCATTTTATGTTTGTACAGTGAGAAAGGAGTCTGGATCTGGCTTTGCTTAATTAGAAGCCACTAGAATCCAAAAGTGAGAAGGCAAGCATTAAAAAATGAATTATTGAAAGCAAGGTTTCTCTTCAAAAGCAGGCCATCAAATTCCTCTTCATTCCTTAAAGTTATAAATATGAACTGCAGGGGAAGGGCCAAGATTTATTACCAAATATAATGAAGTGAAAACACATTATGTAAAAAGTTTCAGTGCTTGTGTATTCTTCTCTTCAATCTCAGCAGGAAAGTTTGATTTTATTAGGCAAGGTAAAGTTTACTCAATCAAAAAATCAGTTAGCAATCTACTTCTGAATGAGCACATAATTTTAAAGTGACTTACCCCAGAACTATTACTACATCTTGCAATATCACTAATTTTAATCGCATGTAGCCTAATCATAAAATGTAGAATGAGTTTTGAATTTTCCAAGGGCACTTTTGGTTGGAGTTATCGGCCTACTCCAGTATTATTTTGCATGATTATCTGTGACATTGTTCCCAAAGAAGACTGACAATCACTGAATTCTTTATTCCAGAAAGGAAGCAAACAAGACAGAGCATGACAGAATACATAAAATAAATAAAATGTAAAATATAAACTGGAAATTTCTAATGAATCAATGTCATTTTAAGAGTATCGAGAAGTTCAATGAAATAAACAGTATTGCAGATAACATCTGAGGAAGGAAATGCTTTCTTACACAGCACGTTAGTCTCCTAGAGAGTCTGTTGCTATAGAATTCCCTCATGGATGAAAGCCTTGAAGGACTCAGTAGAGGTGTCAGTGTTCTTGCAGGAACAAGAGCATCCACAATTACAAGCAGGACATTTTTATCATGGCCTCTAGTTTTAGACATATAGTACTTAAAAGACTTAAAGAAGAAATCCACTTTTGGCCAGATTCTTCCTGTTGATTTTATTCATTGTAAGCGTAAAAGTATTTTTAAAAACATTTGGAACTGACAAATATCAGCATAGGGCTATATAGTCAACAGGTGTGATCTGATATGTGTTTTTTGTTTTCTTACCATGTTCTCTTTGTGATTTTTGATTTCTTACCCTAAAACAGTTATTGACGGACCTTATTGTATTTTGTTGTACATCTATTAGGGGGAAAACAAAGTCTGGTTCAGCAGCAACAATGTAAATCTAGGCTTTCCTGCTAAAGTTAACTCCGTGTGTATATATACATAAATTTCTATTCTAGAGAGGGTCTAGAGAGTCAGTGTTTCTTTTACAGCTCCAGAAATCTCCTAGATTTGAGCTTGAGTCAAATAATGAATATTTTGGACATTTGAAACATAGTAATAGTATGTTAATGCATGTAGAAAAGGTGTGCTGTGTTTTACACCACTGCATTGCCAAGGTCAGATGTGTTAAAGAAGCTGACATGTTCTTAGAAATGACCCGGAGCAATCCCAGAAGAGATGCCTGCCAGCACCAACCTTGTCATTTCTTGGAGTTTCTTTTGTTGTGTCCCTTGCCACAGGTAGAGTGCCAGTTAAAATTAAACACCAAATGTGTCTCTGGACAGTAACCCCCATTCATGGAATAGATGTATTTTCTTAGAAATAGATTTCCATGGCTTGTTCATAACCTCCTGTGTTTCATATCTGTGATTCCTTCTCTCCATCTTGAGTTTGCTTTTAATATGGAAATACAGAAGCTTTCAGAGCATGACAAGGCTCAGTTCAGCAATTGGCAGAGCTAAGGTTAACTGTCTCTATCATTTTATTTTGATAAGGAACCTGCAAGAGCTGCCTGCTTTCCTGCAGAGACTGCCCAAAGGCCAACCAGCAAGGACTGCGGCCGGGCTCTTCCAGCAAAGCGTCACTCTCTGGGATGGAATCATAGGAAAAGGCAATTCTGGCATCTTTTTTATCTTGCTTCTACCATCACAATACTGTTTTAGGACACAAAGTGAGGGTAACGTTTTTGCTTATTCTACAGAGGAGACTCCAGTTACTGGGATGTTCTCCAGTAGAAGGTACCGTATGTTGATGGACACAGTATGCTTTGTTGGTAATGCAGGCTGCATCTAGCTGCAGAAAAGTCCACATTTCAGAGAGAGTGTAAATGGCTGAAACTCTGTAATGCTAAGCTCTTTACAAAAAGGGTTATTCCAAATTAATTAATAGTTTTACAGCACAGAAACTTTCTAGTTGTTTTTTCACCTGCCAGTGGAGATAAAATGGAAGTTTTGGGGCAGTAAATTCATTAAGAATGTCTTAGTAATGTGAACGCTAGAAAGGATGTGAATAAATTAACTGTATGGGCTCAGAGTATGGCTTGACTATGAGGAAGGAAAGTGGGTTAAACTAAGCAGAGATAAAATGACCTTGTTCAGTAAGAAAGCATTTAAGCAGAGAGTTGTTCAACTGTTTGTGAGTAACCCCCTATGGAGACGAGCCATCAGGAATGGGCTACCCACCAAGCAACACATAATGAGTAGCTGCTCATTAATTGAACATCATCCACCCTCTAGACGGAATGAGGCAAGGGTCCTGTGGAAAAAAATAATATTTGATCATGTAATAATTAAAGGCAGTAGCATGCTGGGTGACATGAGGGATTCAAATCGAGACCACAAAGGCAATTTTATTTCTGGAATTTCTGAACTTTGGAGTATTTGACTTAGCATTCTCAATACTGTTCTTTCAACTTGGATTATTGTGTGTAATATATATAAGAGTTGTTTTTAAATAAAACTGGTTTGTCTCCAAGTCATGTCATACTCGCACTGCCTGCTGTCGCCGTCTCTGAAGGAGAAGCAGCTGGTGTGCTAAAAGGAGTTATGGACTTTGGAATCGTACAGGGTTAGGAACTGAGGAGTTGGATAGCTGCACAAGATGCCATCTTTTTTTTTTTTTTTTTTTTTTTTTTTGGCCTGCTAGATCCCTCCCACTGCTTTCCCCATTGTATTTTCCTGAGCAAATTGTAAACATTTGATTTAACGTGTTTGGTGGCCCTAGGCTGGAAGTGACCCTAGCAGGATCTTGGTGGGGTTCTATGATTGCAGTTTCTCGATGGTTTCTCTCTCCAATCTTCTCGATTAATAAATAGAGAGGTGGAGCTCTTTGTAATTGCCAGCTGCAAGCTCAGCATGGGATCTGCAAGTCCAGCAGCTCTGCTGGCTCAAAGGCTGCCAGCAGGAAATACTCGGTAATCAGGGTTTGGGGAACTGCTCTGCTCCTGCCACTTGAGCCGGAACAGAATCCAGCTCCCACTCTGAGAGCTGTGCAGGCTCCACCATGCTAAATAAAGACAAAATAGCTAAAATGGTGATAATTATTAAAGTGAGGAGTTACATGTCTGGCTACAGGAAACAGATTTAGTAAATAGTGTGTTTTTTACTTATTTGCTTTGGAACAAATCACATTTTAAGACATGTCTTCAGTTACTTTCGGAAAGTGTGATCTTACAGGAGGTTTTTTGGTGTATTCATGGTTACACAATGTAAGTGAAAAATGATGAAATTCATGCTCACTGGATGTTAAGTGTGTGCCATGGTCAGAGAGCTCATGCAGGATTGCCCTTAGCAGGGAAATATGTTGACTGTGAGAGTAAGAGTCAGCAGAAGTATTGCCCAATGCATAACACTGTCCATCTAGCTAAATACATTGGGTTAAAGGTTTCTCTACCTCTAGTATGGTTTGCATCATCTACACTGCCATATCCTTAAAAATTAGCAACTTTTAAACCAGTCAACATTGCAGATAATGCAATGCAGAGATAATATGAATAAGAACAGAATGGGAAGTGAGTCATTCCAAAACTCTCTCCATTATATAAACCGAATAGTGTATATATGCTGTTAATTCATTCTTTGACCAATGTAGGATGTTTCTTGTACTTTTGCAGAAGTGAATCTCCTGCCTTTGGCCTAATTTGCTGTGCAAGACACAGTGTTCATACCCAGGGATATTCATGAATTGTAGCTTGAGGGAAGAGAAAATACAGCCATACTGATGAGTTTTGGAGCCTCACAAATTGCATGTGCTCCCTTGTTATGATATATGCACAGATATATCAAGAAGAAAATGACTCTCCTTAGGAGGAGATGTTATTCTGTGCCCTGTTGAGAAATTAATGTCTCGTTTCACTAAATACTTAAACTGTCATTTATAAGCTCCCAAGACTGCTGGATGGGAGCAAATTGCATGGTTCAGGTGCTGCTAGTGATGTTCAATCACAGCATTTTCTAACTATCTTTTTCCTATTTTGCCTTATTTCTAGGTATATGTTTAATTAACATTGAATTTGACCACACTACAAGAAGCAGTGGCTTAGGGTCCTGAGCAGGATGCTAGAAACAGATTTGAGGTACAACATGAGATCATACTGCCAAGTTGATTCAAGTTCTGTTAGCATGGCTAAATTTGTACTCAAAGTCATTTAACCCACAATGTAATATTACATCACATTTCTGTGGATTTTTTTAAGTCAAGGGGCACATTTTTATCTCCCTTGTGTGAGTCATCAGGTGTGTAACAAATGAGCTAATGCCAAGTTCTTTCTCTTAGTCAAAAAAACCTCCTTGCTGTAAGAGGTTGCTATGAGAAGACAATTTCTCTTGCTCCACCCAACCTTTTGTTTTCAAGACAGCTGTTCTTTTCTGAGCCTTTGTCAAATTGAATTTAAATTGGCCAAAGGGTTCAGAAGGTATTTTCCTTGGGACTGTTAGGTGGGCATTTGTAGATGATCACTGAAGGAAACAGTGGACTAGGAATCCAGAAGGCTTGGACAAACAAAGGTTGACAAAGGTTGAATATTATCAGGAGAGAGAAGTGTGGAAATCCAAATCCTGCACTCTGTTTTATGTCTGCTCTGATCTTTGTGCTTCTCCTGCTACGTGAGAAAAGAACAATGTTAATATAGAATTTCTGGGCAGTTGTGTAGAGGTCTATCTTCATGGTTTTCAGTGGGTTGCAGCAGTAAATTTCCAATTTTCCTTCGACAGCAGTACTTGTCACCTGGGAAACACTGCAAGTGTCCTGTGTTTCTAAGGACTTCATTTTTGGGTTTGTTTGTTTGGAGTTGTTCTTTTTTTTTTTTTTTTCTCAACAATTGTTCTGAAATTTCTTCATCACAGTTTGGGTAGGAAGCATTAACTGATTTTTCTTCCCAAATGCTATATGTATCTTACATCTTCATATGCTTTTGAATTCGTGTTTGCATGTGTCTCAGTCTCCCTATTCACCACTGAGTTTCCTCTTTCCTCGGTGGAAAAAATACCTTCAAACCCATGGTATTAACTAATGAAAAGCCTTGTTGGCTCCACTGTGCATCGATCGCTTGTTCCATATCACAGACCCCAGCACTTCTCCCTCTTCCAGAGTTATTCTGAAAAGCTTCATTCCTGCTGATCCACACAGCAGATGATACTGTGTTTTCTGGATGTCTGAACTCTCTGCTCAAACTCTGTCAATGTCTTTAGTACACTTGACTTGAAAGGGATATTTGTGTGCTGTGCCACTCTGTGGTCTGATTTCTGTTATTCACTTTACCTTTCCCAGTAGCAATTCCTACAAGCTACGATACAGCAGTATTTCTAGTGCTGTAGTAGTTAAACCTGCATCCTAGATTTCTGTTAACCATGTCATTCAAGAACACGCAAATGCAGAAGTCTGTATGTTTTGGTAATGCAACATGTTTCCCTCAAGCACATAGTTTTGTTATATTTATACAAAGTAGAGCTTTGCTGGTTTATTTGCATTCACCTTGGAGCTCTTTGCCGATGAAGAACACTGTACTCCTCTGTCAGTAAATTGGTGCTACTATTGATTTGGCCAAGTGATGATTTTCTACTGCCTGTATTTTTAAACCTGTGAGAAGTGAACCTGTAGTTGAGAGTTCAGCTGGTGTAAATATGGCTAAGTAAAAGCTACCAAGTTTTACTAAAGATAAAATTAGTATCAGCAAAAGGATCCTTTGGGCAGTTGGGAAATTGGTTTAGGAATACCACAAAAGGACACTTTTAGCTCCTATCAGTGTAACCTCCTTGACAAGGTATGGGGTGTGGCTAATAGGTAAGTACTAATGTAGTAATATATTTCATTATTTATAATTACTACGAGAGATAATAAGGTTTTCAATCATATGTTAACATAATGAGGTATAACTATGACCAGGGCAAAGCTTTTCCAAAGGCTTTTTCTATTAAATGCCAGCAAAACACAACTAGAGTAGACAAGTCTGGAGCTACCCCACTTTCTAGAATATTTTTGACATCCCAAATGGCACAGAGAGGTTTTACATGAAACCTCAGTGTATTGGGGTGCTAGGAAAGCTCCAGTAAACAAAAGTTAATGGCTTAAAAAAACATGCTGCCAAAATGCCACTTCTCAGAAGGCTGTTTTTTTTCCCCCCAACCTTCTGTTGTAGTGGCTCTAAGTTTTATTTTATTAGCAGCTCAGGCAGGCCTTGTCATGGCAGAGCTGTTTAAGCTCATATTCCCCATGTGCAGTTCATGCCTCGGCATCTGGTGAGCACCCAAAATAATCGCCCTCGCATTGTAGCTCCTTGAAGCAGCAGCAGCAAAAGCTTTCTGAGCAAGCAGGTTTCTCCTTGTGTGTCTCAGCTACAAGCAGCATGAGTCTTTAAGGAGCTAAACTGCCACGTCCTACTGTCCCCTGCCAAATTAAATCACTGGACGCAGTAATTGGCGTGTTCTCATTGCCTGCAGCCCTAACACTTTTTTGGTGTCCGAACAAATTAACTATTAAACGAGTTATGAAGCAGCACAGCGTGAACTGACTTGCATAAGGGGAGGATCAAAGCTACGAGCTGTAAAAATGAGTCCTGAAGTTCTAGGAACTTCTAATAACTTTAAAGAGAGAGAATTAAGCTGTGTAAAGAGCACCTGTAGCTTATCCTGGCTCTTTAAAGCAAAGCCTAGATGGCACACATTGCTGCCTACATTTTGGCTGGCAGGAACTGGTGAGATGGCACCAAAGCAGCTTGTGTGGTTTAAGGAAAGACCATTCCTAAACTGAAAGAGCAAAGGAACCAGATTCAACAGAGCTGTTTTAGAGAGGAGCATCCTTTTGCTTATAGGTAGACATGCAAGGATGTATGCATTCCCCTCTTCAAAGCTGTCTCAAAATCTGGAATGGCTTTGCCTTCCCTGCCTTTATTCCTCTTCATCAACTTTCTTGTCTTTGCTCCCTCTAGTGTTCCCTCATAGCTTCTGTCTTGCTCTTCTGTCTTGTGCAGGGAGCTTTAATATTGAACTCTCAAATTATTCTCCCTGCATGGCACATAAATTGGGAGTGACATCAGCATCCCTGTCATTCCCTCGAAAAGTGACACCAGTGTTGAGCCTCGTTGGCCCCACTCCACCTCCGCACGTCTCCGGAGCAGTGCGCCAGCCCCAGCCATTGACAGACCTTGAGGACACCTTAAAAGACATTAGATTTTCAACACCATGTCATTATCTTTTGGATGGTTTCCAAGTTTAGTTCATTCTTAGTTCATAGGGTTTGGATTTTTTTACAACTGCAAATGTTTCTTTTTCCTTATTCAAGGAGCTGGGAATGCAGGAATGATGTGGGATATGAAATTTGGGATTAAAGCCACAGGATTCGGTAACCCAGTGGAGTTGCACCTATATATTGTGTTAGCTCAGTATTTCATTTATTCTAGCTGCAAAAGCTTTATTAGCCATATGAGATGTCGTGTCCTGCTTATTAGTTGGAAATTAGGAATATAAAACAGGACAGGGGATGTCTGGGCATCTCTGAATCACTGGATCACTGTTGCAGAGGGACTGTCTAATTAAGAGTAGAGACTCCCATTTGCAGTTTGTTGACTGAATCTTAATTGTTCTGGGTGCTATAAAAATGTTTTCTTAACCAGGAATCCAGGTGTAGCTGGTAGTGACAAAAAGTCTTTCCAGTCTCTAGTTTATCTGGTGATACATGGTCTTCCTTTGTCACTGAAAATGAACTGACATTTTGGGTGTTAGGAAAGAAGACCAAGGTAAATAATAGCAAAAACTGGACTTCACCCTTATTTAAACGTTAGAAAAGCAAAGAAGAAGGTTTGAACTGCCATAGCTTACATCTAGTCTGTGAATGACTAGTACTATAGTAATAAATATTTAAGTTAGACCAAAAGTACCAGTCTTTTCACTAGGAATAATTTACTGCAAAAACTAAAGGATGTAATCAAACTGTAGAATTTGAAAATACATCTGTGGAAAATTATCAGTTAACAATATATTAGCTGTCCACTAATCACTCAGCACCCTCATGTTGAATTCTGACATTCTTGGTGAGGAGTCAGATATGTAACTATGAGGAGAAATGACACCTAAATCTGGGTAGATTTGTGTCCGCTTGGCTAGCCACAAGCATTGGCTGGTTTAGCAGCAACAGTGAAGCAGTTTCCTTCCCAGATGCCCATTTGCTCTTGACGTGGACGGGTGCTATCTCCAGGAGACAGGAGCGTCTTCCACAAGGTGCCAAGAGTGGGTGAGTGACAGCCCAAAACTGAGTCCACGATGAGCCACATATCTGCTAATTACCACCTTCCTCCAAATACCCTCCTAGCAAACTACTTTCTGCAATCCATTTCAGCGAGTTTTGTATTTCTGTCACTCTGCATTAGGCCGCGGTGAAGCACAGCTTGTCACTGTATGTTACATTTGATCACGCTGTCTGCAATAGGACCCAACATAATGGAACACGGCGTGGTTATAGTGGAATTTAACTCATCAGGTCTCTTCCAGCAAATCTTTCACATTGTATCATCGGTCTGATACCAAGCTGGGTGCTGGATGTCTGCTGTGTCAAGAGAAATAAGAGAAAGGGACTTAACACCCTGTCTTCACCAAAATGATTATTCCTCATGGACTATTACTCATAACTCAAAGCGGTAACATTAGGTGATAGTAGACACTCCTCACACACATTAAATAAGAAGAAAACCAACACTTTTTAGAAAAGCCCAATGTATTTTCATATCTGGCACGCAGGATATGAGTAAACTTGCAACATCTGCTGAACAACTGTTACATAGATGCAGACTGAATTATTTTACCTGCCCCAGCAGTATATTTGAGGTCATGCACTGCACTGAGCTTCCATAAGTTGTGTAGGTTGAGTGAAGACACTGTTTTCCTTGTCACTAAAACTCTAATACCTACAGAGCAGATGTGTCACATTTGGGGCAATTGGGAGCCTCTTTTGGAAAAGCAAGTGGTCCAGATTGCACACATGACCGTGTGTGTTACAGGCCTGATTCTGCAGTGTGTGTAGGTTTAGGCTTGAAGTGAAATAGTGAGTGTTTTGCAGCTAATAGTCACTGACCTCTTGGCTTCCCAAGTGCTGGCTTAGAAAAAGGAGCACCTGGCGAAAGGGCACCTGCTGAAGCCTGGAGCCTGGAATGACATTATGTAGGACAACCAGCATCCAGGATTGTCTCATTCCCTGCTCAGCAGTAATACATACTTTCCTCTCAATATGCTGCACCCTAAAATAGGCCAAATACAAGGTGCTTTAGAATTTAGGAGCGAGGGAGAGGTGTTTTCAGCACCACTAACCACCACATTGTTGAAATATGACAGCAGAATCCTGTCAGCAGGAATGGAAGGCAGCAGAAGTGCTGCCCAAGTGATACCAATCACTGGCTTTGCTGATGATACCTCGGTAAATTGTGCCAATAGCAAATTCCTATCTTTTTTGGGTTTTCATATTCCTGGACAACATCTTTTCCAATGTGACCATAGGGGGTTGACTCAAATTACTATATTAACGAGTACCAAGATAGGCATATTGTGAATGCACACTACAGAGTTTGCGTCTCTAATAAGAGACATCTGTTATTAGCCGTATGCAGTTTAGAGAGTGCTAAACCATGCGCACCATGTGGGGTTTGATCACTTGCACAAAGGTCATCTCCATACTGGTGGGATCAAACCTGGTCAAAGATCTCATGAAGGGCGTTGTGGCTTGGGCACAGTACTGGTTATGGCAGGATATGCTCCTGTGTCTCAGAGGAGGATGGTGCTAAGCAAGGAATTGAAGGTGAGTGTTGAGTTGCATTGTGGTGCTGTGTAAATGATCCACACAGTAGTTTGCTGTCTTTATAATGCTACCTGCAAGGAACGGCATATTTCAGCCTCCCTGCTGCATTCAGAAGTTGCTTGGAAAGTTGCTTGGGAAGAACAAGCCGAAAGCAGTGTAACTGGAACTATGTCTGGAAGTTTGAATAAACCCCGGTGATGGCAGCCCATGGATCCATAGACCAAGCAGTCCCATCTGGGAGAGACATAACTTATTGTGTCCGTTTGTTTACCAATTCCTTGAAAAACACTTTCCCTGCTCACGTAGCTAAATTTCTTAGGACTTTGGGAAGGCTTAGGATCACATGAGAATAAGCAGTTCAGGCTATTGATATACAGCTTTCACTCCGGGAAACCTATGAGAAGTCACAAGAAAGCCTAGAAACAGCAACTAAAGCAATATGTGAGTTTTTCCTCTCATATTTTTCCTCATTGAAATAGTACAGAATGGAGATGGAGGCTATACAAGGTTAAATTTTTTGTTGACTTAGTGTATCCCACTATGATAGGTCCGCCAAATACTTGCTTTTAGCAGAGAAAGGGAAATTGGACACGTTTAAAACAGTTTTCTTCTTGAAACTGGAGAAACTAACAACTCTTTCATGTCTGATTTTCTAGGATTTTAGCTTTATTTTCCTACATCTGAGCTTTACCAGAGCACAGAGAAATAGCAGAAGAAAGTCTATTGATTTGCTCACAAAGCTCAGTGAATCTTAACTCAGAAGACCGTAGGGAGAGGGAGAAACCACTGAATACCTACTGGTATAAGATGCCTTCATTCGAAGTCTTGTCAGGGAGTCAGCAGAACCATCTTCTTCCATCCCCAAGAAAGCTGAGCACAATATTCTCATTTTTGAAATCAGCTTTGTTGTTGCTGTTGGTGATTAATCTTGGAGTCTGGTCTCAAGAGCTGCTGAGCACCACTTACTATAGTTAGCAGAATTTTTCAATGCTTATGATACACAAAATAATCCTTCTGCTCTCCAGGGCTTTGAATTTTGATCCCCTGTGGAGCACATTTTTCTTTAGTGAAAAGAAACATGACCTTCGATACCTGTAGCTACATCTTTGCTGCAATCCCTGGAATAGCGTGAGGTGATAACAGTATGTGGATCTAGGCAGAGCAGATGGGGGGTTGCAGAACCTCTTTTCCAGTCATTATGTTCTGTGCTCCTGTTCCTAGTATTATACACTGCTTCTTGGGGAGGGAATGAGGCAGAAAAGTCAAGTAGTAGCATGTTATTGCTCAGAGGGAAGAAGAGGTGGAAGCTTGAGCGAGTGAAAGATGTTCCAAAGTTTCTAACAAAAATAAGCATTTCCACTGAGCCTCATTACAAACTGGCCATTAGCAAGATTACATCTTTATATCCACAGAACAAATAAGTGGAACTGAAAGCAACAGTTTCAGAGGAAGGAGAATGACTCCCTGAAGTGCTTTAGATGTTAGCAATGGCAAGACATGAGCAGCGCAAACACCTTGAGGAGTGAGTTAAAAGCCTTTGGTTCACCTTCAAACCCTATTATCTGAGCAGTGCGAGGAGATCAGGGAAACCAGCGTGGCGTCAAAATGTGACTTTTATACAGAGCTTGTTTACTCAAGCAGAACAAACCAGGAATGCAGACTGCTCGTATCAGATGCACAGAGCTCCTTTCACTTTTGATCTGCTCACTTTTATCTGAGATAGAAACATACTATTCTCTGGCTCATCCCATCTCAGCAGGGGATTTTGGGAATTGCAGCATCAAAGAAGGACTTTCTGCCATTGCAGAGAAGCTGGTGACACAGCCTTGTTGCTGGACTGATGGCATGCAGCAAATATCCACTGCCTGCAAGCACGGGTTTCATGGCATATCTCATGCACATCAGGGAGAGCAAATCTCTGAATGACACAGTTGGCTGTGTTCAGATGCCCAGCTGTTGTTGTTCAGAAGGATTTAGCTCATTAAATGACATTAAAGTAGTAAGAAGTGATGTATAACTCCTGCTGTCCTGTTGTATCAGACCTTGTCTGCTTACAGTGAATAGAGAAAGGCAGAAAGCACACCCAAGGCAGGAAAATAAAATAAACAATCTGAAAGACCTCCTATCTCTGTCCTTTTTTTTTTGCATAGTCTGAAGCACCTTGATTCTTTCTAACCTACGTGCTCCTAAGTCTGAATTCACCTGAATGCAACAACAGTTTGTAGCAGGGATCAGGCCATTTCCAGAAAATGATCCTTATTGGACCAAGTTATGTCACTGGTTTAAAAGCATCGTTTGTTGTGTTTAAGACAGAAGAAAATGTCCTAAACACAAATAAATGTTGTGTTTAGGGGGAAAATAACAGAAGCATCCAGGAAAATCGGTGGCTTCCTATGCAGCTGCAAGAAGAGGAGAGGAAGAGCCCTCAGCTGGGTGAGAAATCCTACTGGAAATTTTGCCAGAAAGTGGCACATCCCAGGCTCCCTGTGGCAGTTCTTCAGTATGGTGGCCTGAGAACCATTCCCCACATCCCTTTGCCTCTGCTTTAGAAATAGCAACTATCTTTCATCTGCAAACTCATGTTATGTGGTGGAAGATGTTAAAAGGTGGAATTTGATCATTGGTCAGTGCTCCTGGCACTGCCCCTTTCTTACCTATAAACAAACTAGAGGTCACGCCACTAATTAATACTCCTGAAAATTGTCTGGCTTCCTCTTCCTCTTAACTTTGCTATTTCCTGGCTCATGGGAAAGGCTCCAAGTGTCAGGATCCTGCTTTTTCACAGATGGCTGCCAAGAGGAGACACCTGGCATTCCCTGCATCTCTTTGCATTGCTCAGATAATATTAATTAGAGCTCCAAGGGAGACTGCCGCCTGCCAACCTTTGACTTGATAGTGTTTGCATTATGAATGGCACGGAGTGCAGCTCTTTCCCTGCAGACAGGCAGTTTAACCTGCTGCGAGCAATTCGTTCTCACTTTCCAGGTTTCCGGATACTCCATTAGCGCTCACGACACCAGGGATGGGGCACTCCTCATAATTACAGCACAGGGTGGGTGTCAGGGCTTGTGACAGCCACCTCTCGCCTTGCTCGAGGCTTGGCTCGCCAACCTTTACGAGGTGTCATGAGACTGGATGTACTGGTGTGCATGTAAAAAGTAGTTTGAGATCACTGGGTGGTATAACATTATATTCAGAGCTGTTGCTTTCTGTGCTTCTTGTTTAGGAAAAGTTTAATTTATTTGTGAATATTGGGATACTTTTACTTGACCAGCTTGTGTGACTTTATTTGCCTTCCTTGACTGGAAGGAGGTCCCTTCCCCAGGAAGTGACCTGTGTCAGCTCCAAGGGCTTATTCCAGAGTGTGAAAATCAAGGAAATGCTTGATTTTCTAGATTTTTGGGGGTTATTTTCTACGGAGCACCTAGAGGCAAGATCAAAGGCCGTTTTGCCTTTCTCATTTCTAAGTAGTCAGATTGTTGCTCAGGCAGGAAGAAAATACACAGTGACTCACAGATGTGCAAGACACAGCCCGAGACTTCTAAATTGCAGTTACAGGTCTGAGAGACAACAGTGCTTCAGAACTGGAATTATGGGCTTGGAATGGAATGGAAATCTATTGCCTGCTTGGTTTTCTCAGAGGAACCAGAAGATGCTAGTGTCTGTGTACCTCTGGTACAGGTTTCATGACCTGGTGCCTTTCAGGACCTGGTCTCCATTCAGCTCTCAGAGAACATACAGATTCATCAAGTGCTCCCTTCTCTTTTGTACCCAAGGGTGAGCCAGAATCCAATGGAAATGTAAATGTGACTCCCTGCTCATTTTTCAATTCTCTTTCAGAACTGACAGCACAAGATTTGAGATGTCCTTTCATTTGGCCAGTTTAGTGAAAAGGGCACATGCCTCTCCCCTGAGGCTCTGAAGGACCAGCTGGATCATTTGAAAAGTGGGTAAAATACACCGCGTGTGCAGGCTTGAAAAGGTAGTTACATTCAGTAAAGTTCCCCAAGTCTCTTAAAACCAGAAACAGAGCTTCTTGCAAGATTAGCACCAAGTATCCTGCATGCCATCTGTGGATGTGGCATGCCAGGACACCTTGATTCTTGGTCACGTTCCTCTTATGACAGAATAAGCTGATGAGCCAACTCATCTCCAAATGCAGCGTTGTGCTGTGTAGCAAAATTCCTGTTTTCTAGCTTGGGATAAGGGGAAGTTTGTGGAGCAAAAGCTCTAAAAGTCAATCATTTCTCAGTTTTAAATATATTACAGCTAAATGGCAAGAACCAAAAAGACTCTGGGAAAGCATATATAAAGCTCTTCATGCTCTTTCACTGTTGTATCTCTGTCCTCCCATACACTCTTATCCATCATCTTCCCTTGCAGTGCTCTGCCTAATTATAGATTCCCTGAGGCAGAGACCTGCCAATGTTTCTGTCAGAAAGTGCCAAGCACATCTATGATGCCTTACAAATAATCATAGAGGATGCATATTTTGTGAAATGTTTAAGTTTTCCGGTTTCTTAAAAATTATATATAGGCAGTATCCGGCATGATTAAATTTCAGTGTGTCACCCTCCCTTTAGTCAGGTATTAAATTAGCATCCGTTTCCTCTATCATCATTGCTTCTTCCAAATCAGGATCAATGTCACCTTCCTGCCCTTCTTCCCACATTTGAAAGGAATTTTGTTTTAAGCCCTCACAACTTAGATGTCAGTTTTGGTCATGGCGAGAGAATTTGCATGTCCAAGGTGTTTGAAGGTGAGGGATGATCACCTCAAATCTTCTTCAGCTGCCCATGTAGCACTCAAGTTGACTGAACTTTAACTCATTATTACCTAAAATGACACAAAACACTCTTGGTATAAGAGGCACCATGTTTAAGGCTAATTCCCCAGGAACTGGGCACATCTAGCCCCTTGAAACAGGACCTCTTTGCCTGACAGATCCTCTTCTGTGTTTGCTGGCTTTCCAAAACGCAGCATGTCACAGGCTGGGCTGCAGAGAGCTCCTGCAAAAGATGCGGCTTCTCAGCACGCCCATCCTTCCACCATACAAAATGTCACCATTTCCGTGCCTGCCGTCATCCTCTCCGCCGACATGCATGCAGGAAGGAGCTCTCCCGCTTCTGCACTTCTGCACGTAGTGACGTCTTTTTGCAGCAGTGACACTTAATGTCACTGTTCACTGGAGTCTGAATGCAATCAGTGCTGTTTACTGTAAGGAGATTTACTTTTTGCCCTATTCATTCCCTTTCCTTTTGTGCCATTCATGGCTTTCCTTGGTAAAAACGACACACTTTTGACAATTCTTAGGGAAACAAATGGAAGAAAAGACTGAAAGATCTCAGATAAAATGAGAAGCCCACCCGGCTTCCTAAGATACCAGACGTAACTTCTGCATTTATGTGGGAGGGCGAGGGAATGGGGGTGTAAGAAAGGAAAAATCTTTGGTTCTGAAGTCTCAGATCCTTCCCACCAAGATAATGATTTCAGACTGAAAGCAGCATTTGGGCTCATCTTTAAACACAGTTCCTGGGCAGAAGAGATCTGTTCAGAGAAGAGGAGATCAGAGATATCCAGTAACTCTATTGACCCTGCATTTTATTAGACCAAAGATAAGTCTGCATAGAAAAGTTCTTTTTCTGAAAACCAAGTGTTGCTTTCTAACTAGGTGCCTACATATCCTTGTTCAAACTTTCTCTTCATAGAAAAGAACTATATATTGGCTTCTACACTTTTTATCCAAAGTCTGCCTGCATTAATTTGTTTTTCTCCATCATCTGTCAAGAGTCCTTCCTGAAATTAGATGATTTGTTCCTCTCTCCACAGTAAAGATTTGGGAATAGGTAGAATTTTCTGAGAGGTCTTTGTTGATTTAACAAGTTTGCATTAATACCACTGTGTCACAAAGTAAATTAAATGCTAATTTGCTAGAATAACTTTAAAGGGATGGCAATTCCCTGAGTATCATCATGTGTGTTCTAATTTTACCGAATCTGAGAAGTTGATTCTCCAGCCAAGAATGATCAGGGTAGTGACATTAGAAACATCAAAGAAGAAAAAATTCCATATGGAAATCAATTTTGTTGCTTACCTTTGTAAAAATAATGGATTAATTCCATGAAATATGACCAGTGAGTCCTTGCCTCGCTAATTGTTAGGCTCCATAGCTATTAGTCGCTCAGAAATCCAGTCTTGAGCTTGTATGGCTAACGTATTCTTCAACAATTTGAGATGACAGCTGAGAAAGAAATTTGATGTTAAAATTGCCTTTTGCTGGTTTATTTTCCTCTTTTTGTAATCTTCTTTTTCACTTAATAATTAAGAGCCTAGGCCTTTTCTTTGCTAGAATTAAATTATACGCTTTCACCTTTAATCTGCCTGATGCTGAGTGAATTCAAGTGAAGCTGGCAAGCACAAGACAGATTACTTCTCCAAAGGAAACATAGCCATTTAGGACAGAAAATGCAGGAAACCTCTTGATGTGGAGCTGCCTTTTTGGTGAACCCAGCAATGGAATATGTTTCCTGCCCTTCAAGAAGGAGTTTGAAGCCTGGTATTACTGGCTGTAGGGTGCTAGGGGCAAGCAGAGATCAACAACTCACAAATTAGTGCTCTTCAAATCATTACAGTGAGCTGTAGAGTTTCAAAGCTAATGGACTGCAATATGTACATTGAGATTGATTCAAATTTGTTTTGTATTTCAAAAAGATTACATTGATTCTCTATAAATATAGATGCACCCAATAGGAAGGTCTTGATTTCTCACGTGCTTTTGGACCTTACACAATCTTAACATTGTGTTTTTTCATTAAAATCTTAAAACCTTAAAACTTAACCTCATTGGGATCTTATGCTCTGCCGGTCTTCCAACAAACCAGTAAACGAGTCCTTCCTGCTGATTACAGCATGGCTCTGTGCTATTACCCTAATAAAATTCTGCAGGCAGAATAAAGGCTAGTAAAAGGACTTCACAAAGCTCTAGAATTGTTTGCAGGGTTGGTCTACCAGCTTCTTAAAGTAGCAGTGGCAAGAGAGAGAAATTACATTCTCCTTTTTTTCCCCTATTTGTCTGAACTTGAAAAATCACTGGGCAAGGGTATGTCATCAAGAAAAGAAATGCATAAGTGCTGTAATCACCATGGGATAAAACAAAATAATAATTGTGTGTGTTTATAAAGATGAGCAAATCTGTAGTGTTTCAATGCTGTTTCAATGGCAACTGAAGCTGGGAGATGCAAGACCTTGAACTGCAAAAATAGTTGTGGAAGCAAATGTGTAATGTGACACAAAAGGATTAGTGGGAGTAAGAGTAAGGTTAAACTGCTCTTTAAAATGCAGCGTGGGACACAGTCATGCTCAAAAGAACCAGACTGAAGTATAATCACTGCTTCTTCATTTAAATGATGGACCCAGTACTTGCAGTTAACTGAGCAGCTCATCTCTGAGCAGAGGAGAACCATATTCATCAGGTTAGCAGTCTGAGCCCTGAGCAGGCATGGGTAGCATTGAAAAAAGGTCCTAATGCTTGAAGATGCTCAGAGTAGCTGCAGTGTCCTGCAGATACCTTTAGCTTAGAGCCACCACCAGCCATTTCTTTTCCTATATATAGAAAAAAAGGGGGGAGGGGTGCAGATTTGAACAATGATCTCCAGAGGTGGGAGAGGAAGGAGTCCCAGGCTGTACAAGACATGAGCTGTGAGCACTGACGGCAGATGTGGGGTTGTGATACGGAGCTGCTTTGTCTGCAGTATCTCACTGCCTCTTTGGAAGTTTTGCACTGAGCTACACACTCGCTTGATTAGGTGAAGATTGATCCAAATCAGGCTTTCAAGAGCAGTGCCCGCCTGAAAGCATTTTCAGGGTAATTACACTGGAGCAGATCCATGGACACATTGTGATGGGAGTTCATGATGTAAACACAGGGCCCCTCTCATTCAAGCTAAAGGGGAACATGTATTAATGTGTGCAAGGATAGATGTTGCCACCCAGCAGGTGCGTTCAGACTCCATCTAGAAGGGGTAACTCGGACACAATAGCTGTCATATTGCCACAGGGCAGGAAAACAGGAATCCCTGATCCTTCATAGAATCATTGGAAAAGACCCTTAAATCTTGAATGGAAAAGTCCCTTAAGATTATCAAGTTCAAACATAAACCCATCACCACCATGCATACTAAAACCTCTTCTAACCTCTAAGTTTTTTGGTCTTGATCAGAAGCAAGGTTTTGCCCTCTTTGCACTCTGCCTCCTTTATTTCCCAGAAGAATTTTCAGCTGTGACTTCTCTGGGGAGCAGAAGTTCAGTCCTGTGACTGCAAAAGCAGCTATCTGTGATTGTATGAACACACAGCAAGTTTCAGCAAGTTAAATCTGTTTCTAATTCTGTATTTGAAAATGAGCTTAAATGCCAGTGGTGATGTAATGTTCATTTACATTTAGATTCTGTTTCTATTTATTTTTATTCCTATTAACTAAATCTAGGTTCTAGCAGTTTGATTTTTTTACCCATCTAGGCTCTCTTTGATTTGAGGAATTCATTTTTTACTTAAAGCCTGCTAAATTTCATGCCTTATTGATTCAATAAATGGAGAAGAATGACAGATAGAAGGAGAAGTGGATGTTTGCTTCCCTTGGGAAGGCTTATACATTTCACAAAACTGTTTCTGTAGGAAATGTTTTCTCCAATTGCCACTGAAATGACTCTGGAAGGATTTTAGAGGGTATCCTTCACTTTGAGCTTGCCCTGGATGTGCAAAGGTGGAGAGATGGTTTGGTTTTAAGACCTCTCCTACCTGTATGTGGAAGATGGCACAAAATATAAATGCAGGCTCTCATCGGCACCCTCTCTCTTTGCAGCTCTTTGGTATTGCATCTGTCTAACCCTCCAAAGGACCATGCTGGAGGTAGGAGCTACCAAAGTATACAGCAACTATTTGCATCCTATTTTGCAACTAGGCATTCTTCAAATGCAAGAGTGGATGTGGTTTCTCAGCTGTTTCATACACACAGAGCGTGAGGCAAAGACAAAGTGGCCAGGACAGAAACAAGCAGGTTACATCTGAGATTCATGACTCTGAAGTGTAGGACAGAGGATAAAGGCAATCAGGGATCCACCCATCCTACAGCTTAGGCAAAAGTCTGGCTCTTTCCTCGTGCTTTAACTCTGATCCAAGCTGTGCTTATGGTGACAACATGTTCCCCTTCTTCCTATACATGAGTGCTGAGCTTTGGGCTCTTTATACTCCCAGAAAGATCAAGGAGATTTATCTTCAAAAGAAACAGAAGTGAAAAAAACTGAGGTCATCAGCAAGATTTCTCCAAGCACTCGCTCCCAGAAATATCTACTGGGAAGACAGAGTTCCCTAATGGGATGCTGTGCAAAGAATAGTGGGATTCACAAGACATTTGCTATCTTTCAAAACTATTATTTTAGGTTCTCCATGGGCACAGAGACACTGGTTGCACTGGATTCGCCTACTCACACTTTTTTTTCCAGAACAGAGGTTTACAAGAGACCTATTTTTTAATCTAAGATCCTGAGATAATTGCCTGATTTCAGGAGGCAAGAGACTCATTGTGCTGTGACTCAATCCAGGCAGCATGCAAGTGAGAGAACAGAGAAGCCATAGCTAATAAGAAAGCTCTTTTTCGTACACAAAAAGCTACATTAAAATAATATTAGAAAGGCTGCAAATTGAAGAACTCTGCAGTCAGAAAAGAGGAAAATGGAGGTTGATTTTGCAAATTTAATTAGCCCTTTTGCCCATGCACATTGATATACCCTTTAATTACCCAATCACATCTATTTTTTTCCAGAGAACTCCTGTCTTGAGGTCACATATTGTTGCCAGCTTTATGTTTCATTAATTTGCTTTCTAACAGATCCCACAATGTGGATGTGACGATTGCCTTGCATTTATCTTAGTGTTATGCCGAACTGTTCCAATAGCACAGGGCTACAGGGAATAGCCTTTATATGTGCATAGCACAGACAAAGTAACCTGTCCTACAGATTTCCGCAAACCTAGCAAAGAAGGAACTACTTTCTTTTTTAACTTATTAGCAAAGTTTTATGATATGAGTGGTCTGAGAAAGCCTCCTCAAGGACACTTGAAAGTCTCCTCAAGGAACCCCCTTGCTCAGGATCAGGAGAATTGCTCTGCCATCACTTTTGTGCCGGTCAGTGCAAATCCCTCACACACAATGAGATGAATTCACCAAAGGCATGAGCTGAAGGGGCTTCTGCTGCCTTTGAAAAACCCATGCAGCAGAATGAGCTTTGATGTTTGAAATAGATTCAGTCTGATTCACAGCCTGGAATTCATAAAGTCCTGAAAGGTGCTGTATTTTTGTGAAGTTTTTATTTACTCAGTTATTTGAATGCAATCGTCTCATTCCTCAAGCTACCTGCCTCTTCATTTTCGCCTTATCTTTCTCCTCATCAGGACTAAGAGGAGCACCTGGGAGATGGAGAAGCCTTAGAAAAATTCAGCAAAAAATACAGCTTGTCAGAAGTCTCTTCCCTGTTCATGGTGCCTGCTGCTGAAGTCTTAAGTACTTCAAAACAGCTGCCGTTCTCTTGTGACATATATCCTAGGCCTGAGATAGGAACTGGGGAAACTGCTGCTGTCCAGGACAGGAAGCCTTCACAATGCAGAACAACATTAGTTGTACTCCTTGTCTCAGCCTTTCTGGTTGCTGTTGACCAAGCTGGCGGGTAGAAATGGATGTCTGAGCAGTTTTGCTTCTAGAGATTGCCTTCTTTTTGTCTACTTCAGTGCCAGCTGGAGAAAACCAATCGTCTCTCTTTGGTCCTTACAAATAGTCTCTCAGCAGGAACTTGGTCTTTCATTTGATGCTCATATTTGCAGCCAGAATAAAAAAAAATCTCTTTTCTGCAACAAGGGCCAAATGCAGGTAGAGAAGCATGAATGTGTGTGAAGAAAGGCCATGTATGTGGAATAACAAAGCAAGTGGCAAGTAAAGACATCTGATTTATGCAAGAGTTGCTGGGACTGATGCTCTTCCCAGCTCTGGACTTTTTAGGAACTTTGGCTAAACACTGAGGCCAAAATAGAGGATTATGAGCTCCAGCACTGGCAGACGACAAACCATTGATTTTTTTCCCCGCCTTTTAAGAGATACGGGCAGACTTCTAGCCTTTTTGCCTGGAGCTTTGATTAAACTCTTGCTAAAGTTCCCCTTTGCTGACATGTTCCCTTTCAGGCAAAGGTGAAGAGCGGGGGGAAAAGAAAACAGTATGTCTGAGAGCGTCCAGGCTCCCACCTCCATCCCTAATAATGTCGTGGTGATCCAAGCAACCTGCTGCCTCTCCCTGCTCAGAGTCTTGGCTGCTGGGCCACGTGGCACGAGCAGTGCCTTGCCTAGCCCAGGCACTAACGAAGATGACTGACAGCCTGTCCATGTCAGAAGACCAGACTGGCTCCATCCACGGCAGGGAGCTTTAAAGCCTTAAAAAGAGCAGAATCTTCAGTGCTCACAGGAGCCCATTAGTGGCTTTCTGCTTTTGAATCTAAGTTTAGGATGTGCCATTAGGATCCCAGATAACCTTATCAGAGATGTCGAAAGGAGTTAGCAAGAAACTCTTGCTGTTTGATTTCCTTCTGACCTCAGAATAAATAGAGAAAGAAGAAAGGAAGATGCAGCTGAAGCAAGAATATTTCCATAGCCTCTAAAGGAGCATTATCAAGCAGTAGGGATTGATTAGTAGCTACTGGATGGCAATATGTTAATAACAGAATATCAGTGATTATCAGGTGCTACATGGTAGGTGAAATGTCTGATCACAATGTGATAGTGAATCCATCGGAGGGAAGTGTTTCAGATTGCCTGCAGATTGTAATTAGCTTCCTCCCTGCCTTTTCTTCCTCCTCTTCCCTGCCCACATTCTGGTGTGCCACTGTCACTACTTACGCAATTTTTTTCCTGTCAGGATTCGAGAGCAAAACGAAGCCATTTCTGATCTTTTGCCATGACTAGTGGTTCCTGAATCTTGTTAATGTTGTCAGATCGCATCAGAAAAGTGACACAGATGTCTGCATCAGCCTCTGCCTGACCGCATCTGCCACTGCACAGAAATGTGGGGAGAGAAGGATGTGGCATTTCTGCCTATTATCTACAGCTAGCGCAAGCCGTGGCTCAGAATATCTGTTAAAATTTCCTCATACGTATGACTTCTAGGGCTTGCACAGTGCTCTAAAACAGCACAGAGAGGAAAAGCAACAGTTCATTTTTTTGTCAATTAAAGGTATCTTCTTTCAGATAGTCATCAATTAAAAATGCAGCTGCTGCTCCATTGCAGTCTGCTGCAGATCACCAGGGACTGAGCACTGCTTGGCTGCAGGCATGGTGCATGTGAGGATGCTGTTAGCATTTCATTTTAATTGCCTATCATGGTAAGTGTTACTACCTCATTGTAATTTCACCACAGCCTTACCTGTAACTTAGATTTCAACATAACTAGCACCCAGTTCTCTTCTTGCGATCCTGGTGTATAGACGGGGTATTTCCATTAAGTTCAGCAGAGCTTCACTGATGAAAAACCAGCGTAATGGGAGGATTAGGCTGTCGAGTCGAGCCAAGTAACAGGCTCTCAGCCTAAGTATCCATTTGATTTTTTTTTAATCTGCTTATCTTCATTATTATCAACTAGTCCAAGACTACTGATCTTAATTTTTAAGCGTGTAGAAGGTATCAGCATTAGGAGGTGACCTTAACCATCCAAGGTACCCTTCACTTTGCTTACAAGATGGGATATCTCTTGCTTCTTACCTGCAATCCACGCAAGTTTTAATCATTCAAAGGCAGCATGGTGATGTAGAAAGGTGCAGGAAGAAAAGCTGGGAGTGTGGGTAAGGGTCTCTCAGGTTGCTTATAGCTCTGCTTAAGCTCCTGCTTAGTGGAACCTTATGTGAGACTCTCTAAGCTTCTGGGCTACAACGGGCTACAGCTACTGATAAATGAAAAAAAAAAGAAAGAAAAAGAAACTGGTTTAGGACAGTTTTTTGACATAGGTTCCCAAATATTTGCCAAGGAATTTGGTAATTAATTATAGTTATGAATATCTTAAAGAGGAGGTTTCATCAAAAAGGCAACTAAAAATAATAAAGTCAGAATCTGTGCAGGATGGAGCTTCTCAAGCATGCAATGAGTTGCTGTACTTTCTCAGGAAGCAAGCAGGAATAACACTGCTCTTATTTTATTCTGTGAGAAACCAATTGATTTTCATGCAGTTTCCTGCTATGACTATGTATATTTCTAGGAGAAAAAAAAAAACTGGGAAAAACTGTTTTTTTCACCTTGTACTGAAACACATAATGAAAGTGTTGGAGATGAGCACTCAGAGGGGTTCTGAAAAAAGCAGACTCTCCTATGTCTGAGGACAGAAATAGTGTAGCCTTACCTGCATGTTATATGCTTGTGGATACAGCTATGGAAATGTCTGCAGACACTGCAAGTGTCCCTCTCCTTTGTCATCCTGCCAGAGCTACAGCTGCGACTTCAGGATATAAATAAGACCAAAACAACGTGTCACGTTTGCCTCTCCCATTCCTCACCTGGAATCCTGCTGGCAGCCTTTCAGCCACCTGAGATACCTGTTTATTGATGGTTCAGTGAACCTTGACAGAGAATTAGGACAGGTCCTTTCAATGATGAACTTCATCCTCAAACAGCAACAGGACTGTTCACTCGCCTGAGCCAAGAATATCAGGTGACGTGATATAGGAGATTCATTTGGCTTCATGTGACATGATTAGCAAAGAGCTTGGGTCCTGACACAGTCAGGATAAGGTGGTATAGAACTTTGACAGGTCTAAAACCAGCCTGTCAAGCAGCTTAGTTGTGTTGTGGTGGAAGGCAATTCGGCCAATCCTGCTCTTCAGGAGCTTGTACCCCTCCTTTGAAAGCCAAACCCATCCCTGATAGTACTCCTGGTAACATCAATGCTGAGGATGATACAACCCAGAACACTGAGAAAGAGCAGGCCCTGGCTGAAGGATTTAACATTCCAGTGAGTTTAAGTGTATATTGATGTCTTGGTTGACTAAGCTTGAGATGAGGTGCTTGGGAAAGGAGAAGCATCCCTTTTTAGTGGTGAAGGATATTACAGGGAACAAGATAACTGAGAAAAAAGTGTCAAAGGGCAGGGATGTTACCTCCTAAGAGCACATGGCGTCACTAAATTCTGCTTAAGCAAAGCCTTGCGCAGAGGCTGTCCCCATCCACTTTCCCTTTGATGTCTCTCTCATTGTTATCCTTGACTTTCTTCATCACTACTGCACTAACCTGCAAGAATATGCACCTTGTATGCATACAGGGTGATTTTGATAAATGTTACATTATTTTTAGAGGGCGACTTGCTTGTATATAGAGGCACCAGATCTTTTCCCTGTGAGCAGGAAGTGAAGTATCAATCCTTCCTTAAAAAGGAAATTAATTGTGAGAGAAATGCACATGAATACCTCCCCCTGCTCATTTTAAGAAAAAAAAAAAGACTGACTAGGAAGATAATTAAGTGATTACTTAACTCTATGCATAAAAGTAGCTTCATTTAATTTCAAGTCATTTACTGCTGTTTCCTATTGAAAGCATCAGCAGAAGGGCGAGGAACTAAATCTCCATAAAAATACCGTTTATCCTGAGGAGACCTTGAACAGCTTTTGCACTTGCTCATGGAGCCTTTTGCACCCTTTTCTTTTCACAGCCTCTTTCCCGTGGGGAGCACTTTGACTTGCGTGCCAGTAAAAATGCAGTAATTCAAGAATAACCACGAGCTTTCCTTGAACTGCAGGTGTTGGCAAGTGTTTCCTGAATTCGGCATCAGCTCAGCAGTGTGGTGAGTATACAGACCAGAGCCGTCCAGGAGCCCACATCAGCTGCCCATCCATTTTTTTTGATGTATGCTAGGTGAAGTTTAGGAAAACTGATCATTTCTATGAGATTTCTGTAACTCTGCAATGAAGCGTTGTTCATGATCAGCATCATGTGACATTTTGAAAAGGAAGAAACAGACTTACATTAACTCATCATCAAGGAAAAAAAAAAAAAATCATGTAATTAGACTCAAGTTCACGTCAGAGCCAACAGGTAAATCTCTACTGTATTTTGGGTGTGAGCTCACATCTGTGCTTGAGCCCAAGTCCCTTTTTACCACATTTGATCCTGCACTCACACAATTTAGATTTTGATCCAGACAGGCTGATATAACTTCATGCAAATCACACAGCTCTTTTTCATGCCCTGTCCTGTGCAAATCAAACTTTCTAGGGATAGATAACCCTGAAAGCCCTTCCTCCCTCTTGCATATGGCCAGCCCTTGTCACAGCCAGCAAATACTGCTGCCTGGCAGCTGTGTGGGTGGAGAGATGGGGCAGGTGGAGAGGCTGTGGAGCCACAGGTGCAGGTAGGAAGGCTGTGCGAGCAGCAGAGCAGAAACTGGAACTGAGCCAGAGCTTGCAGCAATTCAGAAATGTGCTGGGGAAGAGCAATGGTGAAGCATAAGGAGCTTCAGGAAAGCTCCTGAAAGAGAAAGGAGAGGAAAGGAAAGGAGAGGGAGCTCTAAAGAAAAAAAAAAAAAGCAACGAGGGAAAGTAAGGCTTGGAGAGTTACCTCCATAACTTTCATGATTCCATGCTGGCTGGGGGGGTACTGTGAGGGAATGAGGATATTGGGCCTAGATAGTAGCAGGAGGAAGTAAAGTATGAGCTGCCCAGCTGGACTCCACCTCATTCCTGGTGCTGGGTCCTCTGCTGACCGCAGTGTCACTGAGCTGGAGCTTGAGGCAGTCTCCAGATTAACTGCTGCCTCTTCCAAAGTTGTGGAAAGGCATTGATGATATAGGCCTAGGAGTGGAGGTGGCTGTTCCTCTCAGATGCATATTTTTAGCATTTAAGTTCCTATAAGGAATTGAAAATGTTAAGGGGACTTGTGGGGAAAGTATGTGTAGGCATGAAATCGGTGAGGTCACGATGTACCACTGGCACCCTTATCCTGTCACCTTATGAGTGTGACAGTAGTGTATGTGCACATAGTAGGGGGAAAACTGAGATACTGAGCTTCAAAGAAACATTTATACTGAACTGTATTTTCCTCTTATTTTAAGGATACGCTATTGCTGTTATTTTCTAGCACAGTAATCTCAGTAAACCTAGCTGCTAGTTCAGCACATCAGTAATTGTTTTCCAGATCTGGGGCTGTAAGGCGCTGATATTAATTGCCCATCATTGTTCCTGCATTAAAATGTTCCTATTTACTAACCTCCTTCCTCATTATGGCCCTGAGCCGCTGGAGAGTTTGGAGCTCATCTATTTGTCAAATATGTTTTATGAGTTAATTCTTCTGTCAGCTTTAGTGGATATTTGTATCCACCAGTAATGGCCCAAGAGTTGCCATTTCATTTGGGAATGGATTGTTCCAACCTTACTGTGCTGTCAAAGAGTATGCAAATAAATAAAGAAATAACTTGAGCCAATACATGCCTATGCTTTGTGCCTGTATGTCTAATAGAGCTGTTATGTTCATAAAACTACCAGCATAAATGGCTGCTAAATATTATAGATGCCCATTATGAAATGGATTGCTTTGTTTTCTTGTGTTTGGTTTTATTTAATAGCTGCTAAAATTCTGAACAGCCGGGCTGCTTTCAAACAGGCAACTGCTTATGACCTCAAGACATTGTTTGAAATGAAGTTAGGGAGAACAGTATTTTTCCTGGAAAATATGTAAGATTTTTACTATGTCTTCCATGCTGAAATGGGATGAAAGGTCAAAACTCATTAAAACTTGAGCAAACCAGAAGTCTACATGAAAAGACTCATTTGTTTCTAATTTTTATTGGCCTTGATTTATCAGTATGCCCAAGCATGTGCTTAATTTTCTATTTCTTTGATTTCAGTCACATAGTTTCTGAGTCACAAACTGATGAGTTTTCTGGGAGTCAGTTCTTAGAGTATCTGGAGATTAAACTTGAAAAACAGAGGAATACAACAGGCTTTCCAAGGATGCAGTAGAGAATGAAGTTCACAGCTTTATCTCATCCTCTCTGCTGGAGAATAAACCATGCAGTAAACCATGGTGAAAACCTGTTGCTTGCAAAAAGATGGCCCTGCTGAAGCAAAACTCCATGCTGAGGTTGTGCAGCACTAGCAAGGTAATTCCAGACCGCTACAGGGCTGCAAGAGGGCTGCATGCAACATTTTGAAATGGATCTGCTGCTCAGACCTTTGTCTTCTGCATAAAGGAATCAAATGCTTTTTATTACCATTTTTAATGTTTTCATTTCTTTACAGGCCTTCTCGATTGTCACAGAGTTTCCTTTCTCTGCTGTTGATTTGGCAAAAGACTTTTAGATACTTTCAAATTTTCTTTTGGCATCAATCAAGATGTTATTCCCAGAATCCTATGGCTGCTCCAATTGGCTTGGACATTCCCCATGCGCATCAGTGGGAAGGAGCAGGTTCCTTCTGTCTCTATCAGCAGCCTCTTGCTTTTATGACTCCTTTGCACCATCCGTCTTTATTTCCAGCGCAGGGAAGAAGTGTCTTCCCCCAGAGGCTGCCTCCAGATGAATGTGTTTGATTCGCGGGTTGATCAGGGGACGGCGATTTACAAGGGCTCTGCGCACCGGGACGCGGGCGCTGGTGCCGCTGAGACGTGCCTCGTGTATGATGGATGGGGCATATTATCGAAATGCTAATAAATACCGAGCCACAAATTGGCTCCATTTTTCTTCATTCCTCTGCTGCCTGTGGTTGTTGAGTGACGCTAAATCTAGCCTTGGACACATTACAATACTAATTAGCTCCAATTTCTTTCTTTGTTTCTCCTTTTTGGCAGGGTGATGCCTGGGGTGTATTTGTGATGCAGCCTCTGTGGTTTGTCCCCACGAAGGGTGCGTAGCGAGGCTTGTGAGGGGGGCGCAGGGTGCAAAGCTGCTATAAACCTCCTCGGGCACAGAGTTCTTAAACATAACATTAAAAGCCTGATAGGTTTGTAATTTGTATTAAACACTATTAAATGGACTTTCCCATAGGGATGATGTCCTTTAAGTGAATATTTGATCATATATGTATGATATAATGTACTCCTTTGGATGAATACTTGCTACAATATCTTCTGCTTGAACTCTTGCTTGTTCTTTTTAGCAGCATCTATTTTAGATCCATAAGCTGATGAGTATAGGCTTTTTAACACTTACGTTTTGGGGCCAACATTTCAAATGCAAGTATGGGACTTCTGCTTAAACAACTCTACATATGCTTTGGAATAGATTATGCCAGATGCTGCCTGGGTCTATGTTTGCGGCCATTTGCGTGGGGATGTGCCAGGGGTGCTGGGTAGCTCCCGAGATGCTGACACAGAGTTTGCAAACATCTTGGCACTGCTTGTTAAAAACCTGTCCCCAAAATCACTGTGGGATACTGTTCCCTTGCAGCTCTTTGTAATCAAGTCATTCTCAGGAATAGCACTGGTTGCTTTTTGACTAGGCAACAAATTAAAGGAGGCATCCTGCACTGATGCTGCCTTTGCATCCTGCAAATCTTGCAAGTTTCTCCACATGAAACCCCCCCAAACTGTCTCATGCTTCACATGCAGGCAGTGGGAAGGCTAATGGGAACCTTTTACATGTGCATGGAACCTATGCTGAGTTTCTACTCGCTGAGAATTTTATTTCCTAGTATTGCAGTTATTCAGTCTGTCTTTTTTTTTTTAAAGAGATTAAAAATTCAGAATTTTCTCAGCTTACTTGGGGATCACTAAGAACTCTTCACCTGGAAAAATTCAGATGTTTGCTAGATAGCTGTGGGAAGATGTTGCAGTTTGGTGCAGTGGGAATAGTCTCTCTGAAGCAAAGGCTAAAATAACAAATACATATTTAAAATATCAACAGCACATGCTTATTCTGTGAAATAGATCAGCCATTTTTTTCCTCTGTGTTTGTTTTCTACCAAAGGCTTCTAAAATTGTGTGTATTGAATTTAGTAAGTGGAGATTATGGGTGACTTAATGAAAATCTGCTTGTCCATGCACAAGGAACAAAACTTTGGTAAAGGGCTCTTCAGTCCACAGAAAAAAGTGTAATTCAGTCCCAGCTGCATCAAAGATGGAGAGCAGACACTCATTTTTAATCATGCCAGTGAAAATCCAGTCCAGGCATTGCAGTAATTTTCTGCGATGAGAATTTTTGGTTGGACCCATCTTCTAGAGTGTGTTCTGTAGCTTAAGGAAGTAGTTGTACTGAGGATATATTTTGTGGTCTTTTTTATAGTTTAGTTAAGTAATTCAGTAGTTCTTTCTGCTTGCAATAACATAGTCTGTGATTCTTTTTCTAAAAGTGAGCTGCTCTGCACCATCCTTGTGAGAATATTTCATCCTGGGATGAATATCCTGTATTTATCCTCCAGGCTGAATGTTTTGTAAGTGAAACAAAAACCCTAAGGTCTATAAACGTAGACCAACATGCATGCTGTAGTCGCCTACCATCTCTTTTAGCCCTGAATCCAGGTGTAGGCTTCAATGTCATGAACTCACGTCCTATATTTCAGTATTATTCCTGGCCTCTGTTTGTTCAGGGCCAGATCTACACTCACCTGATGTGATGGATCTGCAGGATCAAGCTCAGCTCTGAGTGTGGTTTTTGTTTTTTT
Source organism: Crypturellus undulatus (assembly GCA_013389825.1). NCBI lineage: Eukaryota > Metazoa > Chordata > Aves > Tinamiformes > Tinamidae > Crypturellus > Crypturellus undulatus. The sequence continues at coordinate 143,368 of VWPW01018131.1, forward strand.
TTATCCTTGTTCATCTTTCCTGAAGAAGGATGATAAACAATTCAAAGGTGCCCAGTGGGTACAGAGATGCAATATCCCAGAGCAAGTGTTGAGACAACCTCAACAGTCCTCAGGCTTAATCATACACGTCCAAATACATAAACAAGACCATCTTGTTAAATAATTGAAGCAGTATGAAGTTCAGGCCTCGTGCATTTAGTACCTTTCAACTCTCCTGCCATTCCTTCCATTGCTCTTTGCAGAGACATTACACTTTCCTCGTTTTAGCGTTTCTTCTGCTCTGTGCCACTGGCTCCCAGCAGCTCCCGCAGACCTCCCGACCTCCCTGTTGCAGTGGTAATATCACGGCTCGTTTCCATGGAGACCAGAGTAAAGCGATAAATAAATGCGGTTGAGAAGAACAAGCTTTCACCCTCTGTAACCAGGGCAAAAACAGAGGGCAGACTTGGTGCTAGAGCGTGTGGTTACGCGCAGGGGACAGGAGAGCCCCTCGTGGCGTCTGCTTTGTGTCACCCGCTGCAGTGGAGCTCAAACAGGAATGACTTGATGAGGTCTCAGTGTCCTCAAGGGGATGAGCAAGCCCCATCTGCTCGTGGCTCTTCGCCCTGGCTTCGGGTTGAAACCAGAGCATTAGGTGCATCTTCCACCCTTGGTCTGCTCCCTAGACCAGGTGGCCTCTCTTCTCCTTCCACTTCATGGAAGGACGCTGAAGAGCTCTGGGCTGGATAAGGGACCTGCAATTGAGCTGTGTTGGCGGGAGCCTCTGATGGGAAGAGGACCTGGGAGCCAGAAACACTTGGGTTCGGATGCAAGTTGAGTTGACGAGCCGTTGCGTGATTCTGACAGCTCATATCTCATCCCTCCCTTGGGGCTTATTTATGAGATTATAACACTTCTGGAGCTGGCAGTGCCTTTCTGAGCATCATTTATATGGATTTAGCGTGGACTTTGGCTTTATTAAAGTTTCTAGTCAAATTATAGTAATAAATAAATTAAGCTCAGGGATACTTCCTGAGGCCAATACTATGTTTTAATCTCCTATGTACTCCCTCTTGTTGCAGGTCTTGTACTAGTAGGGACTCCTGATGAGCATGAGTCTCCTGAAACTGCCCTTAGGGAAAATGGAAAAACAGTCTTAGACTACAGTGCACAACGGCAGCCAGAACTTCCCTTCCTGTGATTCTCTGCTTAGAGAGATGTTATTCTCAAATTCAGAACCTCCAAACTGGGAGAGGAAGTGTTAAACTGTACTGGATCCAAACTACAACCTACTCACACTTCCCTTTCTATCTGCATTTTCACTTTCTACCATGTCACATCTATTAATTATTGTAAATATCATGTTTATCTGCAAGCAGACACTCTTTCCCAGGCCCTGTTAATACTGATCATTGGAACTGCTCTCTCTCTGCCATGCCTGACTCTGGTGTGGCGCACAGGGGATTTTCCAAGGTCATGAGCACAGGGCTTCATGGTGATCTTTTCTGGTCACTGATGCTGCAGTAGAAGACATTTCCAGCAGTTTACCAATAAACCGGCAAGATGCTTTGATGCTCACAGCCCTATTCTGCTGAAAAATGTTTTTTTTTCAGGTGAGATAGATAGTAAATTATGGTCCTTCACTTTCTGTAGATGTAGCTGTTTGACAGATCCAGATTTGGTGAGCTATGTTGTCAGACTGGAAGTCCCCTGTATTTGCCCTCCCTCTCGTTAAAACCAGGTGTTCTGTGTTGCTTTTCCCACAGGTGTCTGCACTCTACTATTTGTGTATGCAATATAGATGAGGATAAAAATTGGCATAGCAGGAAATACCATCTTTCCTCCCTGTTTGCTGCAAGGGCAATGATTTTTTTTTTTTTTAGCCTCTTTTTATATAGATCAGTCTTTTTCTTCCAGGATTTTTTTTTTCTGGAAGTGGGATATGGGATATATGTCCATACAGTGTGGATTTTGAAGATCATAACCATGTCTGAGTGGCCTTGCAGGGAGCTATTCCTGCTGTTCAGTCCTTGGCCCCTTACGTTTTGGCCAGTGATGCTCCCTTCTGTGTTGTGGTTCCTGCTGCTCCAGCCGTCTGCACAGCTCCGTGCTGGCAGTTCGATCTGGCTGCACTTTACTCTTGCTTCTGCCCCTCTGGATTGTTCCTGGAATTTGTTAGCTTTATATTTAAGATTTCTTTTAACTGTAAGCTATGGGACAGGCTTCTGATCAACCACCTACCTACCACCACCACCTACCAACGCCATTAAAAAAAAATGCCGAATTGTCTTCAAGCTCTTTTCTGGCCTTTTTCTGCTCTGAGAGGACTGGATAGCTAATTATAAAGAAATGTGGAAAATGAAAGTGCCTTTTGGGAATCCTGTTTGAGAGGCCGATGATCCACAGGAAGCAAGGACTGCCCTGGAGCCATGCCGGAGGCTAAGGATTAACAACCTGGGAAGCAGCAGGGGAAGATTCATGCTGATGGGAGGAAGGAAGATGCGTGCGAAGTTCGAGTTCGTCTTGGCAGAATCATGCTGCAAGTGCCAGTCGGGGAGCTTTAGTGCTGGAAGGAAATGAAATGTTGGCTGGCACCGCGTGAGGGGCCAGCGCTGATAACCCCCCTGATAACAGAGCTCCGTGTGGGCCGCCCACCCAGCTCGCTTAGGAAGGCAGGCAGATGCCTCAGACTTTCTGTATGGAGAAAGCCAACGCTTCACTCGTGGTTACCCACTGAAATAGTGCCACTGTGGTGAACATGCATCTCACAGGGGAATTTCGTGAGTTTTGGTCTCTGGAATCCTAGTTGTCCTTCTCGGTCATTTGTGCTGGAGAGGGGCACAGTGTCTCTGACTTGCCGCCTCCGTGGGCTCTTGTACGTAATGGCCCCAGTACCAATATTTTGCATTAGCGTTAACAGATGTTTGTAGTGCTGTGAATCTCCCATGTGGCTACATAAGACACAGGTTTGTCTGGGCTGGTTTTCCTCCACAAATGGTTCTGACTCTGGTACACTTTGGATGCCTTTTACATGCTTGGTGTGTTGTGTTGCCTCAGCGAGGAAATGGCCTCAGGTACCATCAGGGGAGGTTCAGATTAGACATTAGGAAAAACTTCTACATGATAAAAGTGATCAAGCATTGGAACAGGCTGCCCAGAGTAGTGGTGAAGTCACCATCCCTGGCAATGTTCAAGAAACGGATAGATGAGGCACTTAGGGACATGGTTCAGCAGCCCTGATGGTGATGGGTTTGTGGTTGGACTTGATCTTGAGGGTCTTTTCCAGCCATTAGGATTCTACGGATGTGCTGCTAGAGAGGATATGGCCACAGTGGGCAGAATGGAAGAGGACCTGAATGCAGCAGAGAGATGGGATGTTTGTGGGAGCCATGGAGGAGCCAACCCAAAACTCAGGAGAGCAGATGTCAGTTCTGTGCCCAGCCCAAAAACAGACTGCTTTATTTGGCAGTGAGGCAACTCACTTTATTTGGCTGCCAGTTTTCTTGCACACAATGAGAAACTTGATTTCTTGCTGCTGCTAAACCTTTTCTAGGTGGAGTCCTGAGGCTACTTTATTCTTAGAGAACAAGGTTGGTTGGCTCCTCCGTACACTCCCCTGAGGGGCTTCTCTTGGAGTTCTCCTAATATAAGAAGTTATTTAGCAGTCTTTCCTCTGTGTACATTAAATATTACCTTCTCTGCTGAAAAAAAGGGAGGAAAAAAAAACAGTTCTGATGGATAGTACATCTGTGAGATGCTCTGAATTCTGTGCATTAAAAAGAGTTTTTATATGTTTCCAAATTACTGAATGTGCAAAATCGTCGTTCCAAATTGTGTCATAGACAGCAAAAACAAGGCAGTGCAGTAGACTTTATTTAAATACATTGCTGTTAGGTGCAAGAGTGTATCTTTTGCTGCAGCTACATAGCTGGTGTTATGTCAAATAGCAGTAGGTCAATGACATATTGGAGTTTAAGGATATGGTGAAGATGTTGACTTGTGAGATGCAGGAGACGATAGAGATGCTCTCCCTAACAAGGTCTCGATGCCGGATAGCTGAGTGCGCTTGAGATTTCAGTGGCAGGAAATAACCATGCGGGGTGCAAGGTCTGAGCTGTGTCTCCGTGTACGGAGGTGCTGGCCTCCGTCGGGCTGGCATCCCAGTGGCACTGGGAAGCGGCACGACCAAGGGGGAGTATGGGAGCACACGCACACTTCAAGCCATTATAGTGCTCGGAGAGCGCTCAAAAACACAGTCCTCAAGAATCTCCTGGAGCACTGCTAAGGTTAATTGACTGCTTGAAGCTGTTGCTACAGACTTCGCAGCAAAGAATGCTTTTAGGGACTGAAATTGGCAGTCGTGTGTCACCTGTCGGTGTCACTAGCACGAGAGCCCTATTTTCTCTCAAAGTTGAATTTTCAGAGGTGACTGAATGGCACAGAACTGGCTTACATGCATGTTTATAACCATCCCTTTAAGCTGAACTGCTTAAAGATGTCTTGAACCAAGACAGCAGGGTCGTAGGAGGGGTTATGCACCATGCCAAACACTTTTGGAGCAGGTATGTTCAAGCTCTTCTGGTCACTGTAGATGGACAGACCAGCTATGTCAAAATGTTAAATAAACGTCTAATTATTTCATATGAATAGCTTTCAAAATCATCTGATTAGTCTGGTGATTCAGTAGCTTCTGAAGTGACTTGCGCACTCCAAGAATGTTCCTGCGTCCCCACTCTACAAGTCAACGTCCTTGCCTTGTGCTCTGTGTGAAGAGCTGCATACGCACCCTGGTCGTGAGTTTGTCCAAAGGATTCATTAAAAAGCTGGCATTTGCCAACCTCGCCGGATCAAATACTCTCCCCAAGGCCGGTGGCTGTGTGCACACCCGTGTGAGCACCGTGTGTGTACAGAGCCTGGCTGCCTGAGACCCCGCATTTCCATTTGAAACCCAGAGACTGTCATGGAGCTGCAGATTTTCCTTTATTCCCAAGTCTTCCAGTTCCCATATTAAGCCCATTTACAGCACTCTCAATATGAAGTGATGTTGTTGGAGAGAGGGGGAGTTGCCAGTTCCAGGACAACTGCACTTAAAAGTACCTTCACACTATTGAAAAGTAGATGAGTGCATAGAGCTCCCAGGAAAACTCACTTTCCATACAGCTCTGCATGGGGCTGCTCCATAGACTCCATACATTTTCATACCGTCTATGTAAACGGAGAGCTGAGTACTCAGATAGTGAAGGGGAATTTATATTCAGAACCTCTGGGACCCTTCACTTATTTTAGACTTATCTTCTGATCCCTGCTGGATCATCGGCTGGGCTTTCAGCATCGAGTGCTGAAGCTAATCGAAATGCAGCAGCCTGGTGGCATTAGTGTCCTGGGGACCGATGTAGTCTCTGGAATATCTCAGACTGATCGTCCGATGTCTCAGTGCCTTTTCCTTAGCAATAAACTTGCAATGGAAGAAAGTTTGTCAAAATTATTTCCCTGCCTTTCAATGACTTGTCGCACTAAAAATATTACAGAGTAAAACACAGCCAAGCTAGAAATTATTAGTTGTCTGTTTTAAAGGTGTTTAAGACAGAAATTACGCAACAAATGTAGTTTGATTTACACACCCGTGCAAACCTCAGAGTTGACTTGTGTTGTCCTCAGCAATGCTATCGTCAGAGCTAAAGAAATGGGATGAGGCTCACTGAAGGAAATGAAAAGCAGAAAAATGAGCTGAATGCCGAGCTTTCCTACGGACTGCAGTGGAGGAGAGGGAGTTCAGGTGTGCCCAACATGGGGTAATCTGCAGGTACAATTTCCTTCCCGTTTCTTGCTGTTCAGAGGAAAAAGAACAGATAGATAATTAGTTCGGGATCAATAATCAGTCAACTGTTTTGTTCCTCAAATAGATTCAAAGCATACATTAAGTTTTGATCAACTTAGCTATTTGGCCAGGCTTGGTGATGCTGGTAGAGCACTTGTGCATGTGTGTATGTGTATATATATAACATCCCTGTTGGTTTGCTTGGCATGGTTTTTCTTGATTTATAAAAAGGAGTAGGAAAATAGAAATTCTATACTTGGGCATGCTGCATAAATAAATGGATTGGGGAGAGAACGGTCTGTAGGGGATTTGCAGTGGACACTGTGGCGGATTGATTGATTTTTGTAGTACTTTAAATTCAATCAATCTATTACTGCTTGGTAACTGTTTGAGCCCCTGAAATGGCAAGTTATGATGCACATCAAGAATCCCTGGTCTTTACTGCTATTTATTGCTCCTTCCTCCTCCTTCCGTGCCAGCCTCCGCAGAGCGCAGAAGGAGTTTGCCCCAGGCTACAGATACTGTCGGTTCCAGAGCCATAATGAGGAGTCGAAGCCTGCTGACCATTCTTTTGGTATCTCCTATCTTGAGTTATCTGAAGGAGAGGCCGTCCGAGATGCACTCCAGAAAACTCAGGTCAACATTTTTAGCTCTAAGGAAATTTAGGAAGCTCGATATCTAATCTCTGCATTTTGCATTTACGCCCATCTTTTATCAAGTAGAGAAGGTGTCTCAAACTGTGACCAGTCAAGACCGGAAACAAACTAGATTATCTGATTAAGAAAAAGGGATCCAATCGCCTTAAAGAAATTTCCTTTTAAATCCTGCTTCATTGCATGTTTTTAGGTATTTGTATTCGGTACTTAATGAATCTCAAGTATATTTTGCTAGTGAGACATGTAGCTGTTCCTTTGACTTGGCATTCATAGCCCTTTCACATCTTAGATATTCGTGGAAAAGGGGTCTTTCTGTTGCACTGCAAGAAAAGAGCATGTTGCTTTTTAAGGGTAGAGTGCTAAAATATAAGGTTCTAGCAAGATGAGGAAATGCTGGATATCTTTTCAATTTTCTGTGTTTTTTTTTTCTTTTTGCGTTACTGCATGTATTGCAGAGAACAACTAGAAACTATTAGGTGTATTATTTCTTCTTTCTCCACCTCCTAGTTTCAAGCAGTGTTCTCTCTGTTCACTTTCTATGAATTACCGTATCCTCGGAGCTATTTTAAGGGGAAGCACTGTTCTTCCAAACTCGACTCCCTTAAACTCTCTTTTCTTTCCTTTTCAGGGTACCTAAAACCAAAAATACTCTGCTTGGTGGATGCTGATACACACAGCCTGGCCTGGTTGCCCCATCACACAGAGCAGGGCAGCAGCAGTGATTTTGTGGAGCCGAAAGAACAGGTAACATGTGAAATATTTCTTACATACTTCACTATTATTAATATGAACTGCAGGAAAAGATGCCACAACAAGGAAGATTCAAGTTTAGGGGGTAAAGAGAGAGGGAGAATGCATTAAAATCAACTCAAGCTGATTTGAGAAAACAGCTCATCGTTCAACATGAGAAGAATGAAAATACTGAAAGATTTTGTGTTGCATTTACACAAAGGCTTTTGCCTGTGTAGAAAGGTTGTTTTCATCCAGAAATACTGATCTGTCCAGCGTGCCAAAACGGAGGACTCTCCAAGTGAGCAGAGGTGCTTACAAGGACGGTGCAGGCGGTCAGCCCCAGACACTCATGCCACTAGCTGTGTCTGCTGGGCGCAGAAATCCTGCTCCCCGCGTCGGCTTTTTGACAGAGCTTGGTTGTGTGAGGCTGGAGAGAGCTCTATCTGCAAACAAAGTGCACCCCGGGGAGGCTCGCGCTGCCGAGCTGCTGGAGATGGGCTGGCAGGGGGCCAGGCCCGGGAAGAACGAGATGGAAAATGAGCTCTGACAGGCGGTGCTGCCACAGGGCCGGCCGCGCGAGGCAGCCGCCTCCATGGGGGCACGCAGGGGGATTTGGGCTGGTGCTGCAGTATGGGGGCACCAACCTCCTTGAGCGCTGGGGCCTCTTCAGAGGCTGAGTGCGGGGGAGGAGGTGACACGGAGGCTCTCCTGGAGCTGCTGTTGCCATCAGGTCCGCTGTGGAGTCTGATGTGTGAGCAGGTACGGAGATGCCCATGGGCACTAGCTTTTGGTGCTGGCACTGCAAACTCAAAGTCCAGCCCCTCTGGAAAACTCCACTCCATCTTCAACCAACGTCAGTTCCCAAATCCGGCTATAGTGCAAACAGGGTGGGAAATGACTCTGCTGAGCTCCGGGGTGGCTCAAGATGAGGACTTGCAAACACGACGCTGGGTGCAGGCAGATGCAGGCCACTCAGCCAGTGTTGGGACAGGGTTACATTAGAGCTGATGTTATAGATAATGGTAAAGCATGTCAGCAGAGCTGTGATTTGAGAGGGGTAGCTGGAATAATACACAGTTAACAATCAATTAAACAATCAGTTTCATGGGAAATTTATAGCAAACGTGCTCCAGTGGAAAACTGAGCCTTTATTACTATGCAGTGTTTTTTCTCACCCAGAACTTAAGAAAATGAAGGAGAAGCAGCAGATTTTTCCCAAGTTCCTTCCAAAATTGACAAGAATTTGAATATGTGCCCAAACACAGCTTGATTTAAAGCAAAGAAGCAACTTCATGAAGTTTTGGTGACTCTTCAAGAAACTGAAGCTCTTAGAGTTCGATGATGTTGCCCAGAGGGGCATGTTGTGCCTCTCTCTGCTTTGAGAACTGTCATGAAGGCAGATTTGGTTCATCCTCACCATTCCTGGAATTGCCTGGTTATACATGCTGGCTTCCAGCCTCAAAATCATTTAGAAGATCTTATGCTTCTTTCTCTCAACACTTGCTTTTTCTGCACTGATTAATCAACTTTCTTTTTTTCTAGGTTCATGGGTAAGTTGAACGAGAAAACATTTGCATGAAAACCAATATATATTCACACATCAAAATTCCTAACTGAGGAGAGTGCCCTTTACTTCTTCCCCGTCCTAGAAAACATCTGACATCTCTATGACTGTCCCTGTGAAAATAACAGATTCATAAGAGCTCTTATGTTCCTTACCATTGGAATCAAATGCTCAGGGGAAATGGCTACACTGAATTATGCTTCCTTTATAAATTTTTAGTAAGTTTTTAGAAAAAAACAACAACCCTACAGATAAGTCTTGAAATCAATCTTTCCGCCTTTTGCCATGTGAATGTTATTCATGCTGCAAGTAAAGCAGAGACCAGATACCTAATAGGATATCTGAGGTGACAACAGCCTTTCAAGACCAGAAAGCAGCAATAAAACATGGATATATAGACTTTGTTTTCAAAGCAAATTCTTTGAAAATTGTTATTGGGGGTCTGAATTTGCCAACTGTCCAGGGCTTTCTTGGCAGACCTAAGAAGACATCGCAGGCTATTCTGAAGTCCTATTAGGCTTTCAGTTAAATGAAACTTTATTTTCTGTGTAAGCACAAAGAGAGATTTCCTGACTTTTAAAAACTGTTTTCTGATGAAAAAAATACATTCAATTATCATCCTCCCACTGTATTTTATATTAAACCCTGAAAGCCTTGTCGTGCCCTGCAGAAAAGAGCTGATCCTTATCTTGCAGATTGAGAATGGGAAGTGGAAGAAATGAAAGTCAAAGTGATTTCCCAGAACTAATGAAGAGAATCTGTGGTAGAGTTGAGATTAGCACCATGATCTTCTTCCTTCTCTATACCCAGCTTAGGTCTAGGTCAGCTCTTGCAGGACTGAAACTGGGATCACTGGAAGCAGTGACATCCTTCCATCAACTTCAGATGGGACACAAAAAAGCCTTCAGAGCCATCTCCCAGCAGTGCATGGGGAGAATCCTAACTCTGTGACAGCCAAGTTGCAGAGAGAAGTTGAATAGGGAAGGAGTCTGGTGTGTTTATTAATACACATGCATGTTCATGGGAAAGCCACAGTGTTTTTGCAATGCCTGTGTGCTACTTATTTAGAGCAGAAAAGATGCACAATAGCAGTTTATGCACAAGCATATTTCAAACACTCTCTCACTCTGAGTCCAGCATCAGGTTCGAGCTAGAAATCCTAAACCTGGCACTGCAGGAAGAGAGGACAGGAGAATCTGGGGGAAAAAAATATATATATAAACTGCAGAGCAGTAGGAGGAGACGCTGAGAGGAGCAGAGAATTTGCAGAAGCAAGAGAAGAGAGGCAGGGATGGGAGGAAGAAAAGCAGAAGCAGAAGGAAAGGGTCTGCGCAGGAAAAGGCAAAGGGAGTTTTGGGCCTGATTGATAGAGGTCTCGAAAGTCTGGGAGAGGTCTATGGATATTGGAGGAAGGAGGCATTAACAACACTTGCTGCAGCTCCCTCTTCTCTTATCTGCTCCTGTGCCCCAACCCCACTGCCTTGTCTGTGCCAGCCTTCAAAATGTGTGGAGAAAATTCCACTTCAGCCTCCTGGGATTTACTTTGTTTCCCTGTGTCTTTGCTTCTGGCTCTGGATTCTCCAGGGGGACTAGAAGGATGCAAAGGGCTTAAAAGACTTCCCTTAAAACATAAATAAAACAAAACAAAATACATGTATATATCATCAGCACTGAAATACATTGTCTCTTCCAGCATTAGCCTGAAGCCTCATTTACTAGGAAAAAAAAAAAAACTTTGCATTTAATCCACAGACCTATTAGGGAAACAACACAGCAGGAACGTAGTTAGACTGTTGAGTAGAAAACAGGCTTGCTAATAAACCCCTTGTTCTCATTAGCAGTCCCAAGATGCTAAACATTTTTTGTTTTGATAAACAGAAGTTGGTGATTTCACATGATACTGGTTTGTGTTTCTTATATTAATACCATGCCCTGTAGTTCAGTGGCAAGAAAAAAAGGCAATTCAGCGAGAATTGCACAGTTTGTCTATATAACTCTTCCTGCTGCCTGACATAGAGGATCACAAAAAAAAAAAAAAAAAAAAAAAAAAACTTGTTTTCTTGGCTTAGTGCATCTTTGTTGTCTGCTATGTCTTGGTATGACATAAATACAAGGAGGACAAGGCCCTGGAGGCTGTATTTCACTCTTTTCATGTCATCAGTCTTTGTTTTAGTTTATGTCTGTCTAGAACAAAATTTCAACTTGCGCTGGTTGGTTTTGGTTTTTTGTTTCTTTCTTTTGGAGACTTATTTCTATGAGCTTAGCTCAGTGCCAACCTGTGCTTTACTAAGGTACTGCGTAGTACCTACACGGTGGTGCCTTGCCCTGAGCTGTTAAAAAAGGGCTGATGCTCTGAGGGTAGTAGTAGTAGTAATAATGTAGAAAAGATTCACTTGGAGGGCAGCCGATGTACACTACCGGCATAGTACAGCCCTGGAAAGCCTCTTTTTGGTGAAGGTCTGAAATTTCTTCTGGGTATTTCCATCCTTCCAAATGACACAGTAAAGTCAATGCCCAAGTCAGGATTGGGACTGGAGAAATTCTAACTCCCAGATCTCAGCTTCCACCTTTTCTTTTCATTCTTCTTGCCCAATACAGCTTGGATGTGTTTACAAGATAGGGAAGAGCCTTTAGGTATTTTTGCAGGTAAAGGCTTGTATGAGGCTACTGAATTTGCAAGGAGACCTTCCCATTAGACTTATGCTAGGCCCTGAGGGCAGGATTAAGTTTAAGTGTCCTGAGTGGCCTCACCTGGTACCTGCTCCCACTCAGGGCCCAGGAGCTCACAGCAGCTCAGCCCTGGCTACTGTTCCCTTCTCCGGTCTCTGCAGAGCAGGGCCTGCCCCTGCCCCACTCCTTATAGTGGTTTGGATCTCCTGGGGTGACCTTGGGCTTGCCTAGTTGCCTTGCTTTTTGCTGGGCTGTACATGGGATCTACCGTGGCTGCAACACCTGGCTCAGGAGCAATGGGACCATCAGTGAGGACACGGCACAGCCCGAGGGTTCCAGGTGCCCTGCACGTGGGGAACAGCCAGAGCCCCCCCTGCCCTGGCAGGATTTGCCAGTTTTCTCTCTTTTAGCCCCAGGCAAGTTCATTCTGCTGCCTGGAATGAGTCACTGCACGTTTGCTAATCAGTGTTATGTGTTTATTAGTGTTATTAGTAGTAATTCGCATTTTAATAGTAATCATCTGTCGTGGCTCTCATATGAACTGGCAGTAAATTTTATTAGTTTTGTGCCATAAACTGAATACTTTGTAAATGTGTTCTCAGAGGATGCCCTGCCTTCTTGATACCAGGCCTTACATAGGATAATTTAAAATCAAGTTAAGAATAAGGACAAACATTTTGCCTGCTTTTTTTTCACTTCTAAAGTAATTCTTGGATTTGCTGGAGCTGATAGAATTTTTCTTTGACTGTCCAGTTCCAAGATGAATTTCATATTTCCCTATTGCATTCAAAGGACTAAAACAGCAATAACATTGGCAAAAACTTAACCATCTTGCTGGCAAGACAGTGAATGGCCGCTCTTGCATGTCGTGTAGGCGGTGGGTCTTGTAGGTGGTACCAGAAGCTACTTACTGAGCCACAGATCTGGATTCTTCAGGCAGCTTTGGCCATAGGAAGATGAAAATTGCTTTGGTGGAGCTAATCTAGTCTTAGATTAAATATGTGCTTCTTAGCTAGAAATCTGTCTTATTAGCTAGTCTTAATTTCATCCCCCAATGATTAGGAGGAGTTATAAACTTCTTGAGACCCTAATAAGGCAGACCACCCTGTCTTTCACAGTGTTTCACAACACACTTTTGCTGATATGTTCAAATGCTTTCTGAGATGGCTAGTTAATCCTTAGGAGAAAAAAAGGTATGAAATTCCCATACCATCTGGTATAAGTGAAGAGCCTGTAAGTTCTTCCTGACTCTTTTCAATCAGTTTATCTGTTTCTGAGCTCAGACTTGCTTCATTTTCTCCGGATTAATACTTCTTTAAGACTCTCTTCTTCTTGCCATCTCTCCACTAAAACCAGTTGCTGTTGAGCAGAGCAGCAATGAAGCTACTTCACAAACCTTTTGGGAAGCCTTCCGCAGAGTCTTCTCTCAGACTGTTTGCATTTATTTTCATTGCTGTTTTGGCCCTTCGTACTTCTCTAACTTTCCTTGAAGAGGTAGCTCTGAAGCGTGTAGCTCCACGACGTGAGCTGTGATGCAGATAAATCAGTCTGCGTCTCCGTTTTGCTCAGTCGCCGTCTTCCTTTTGGGCTATAGAGCCGGTTGCTCCTCAAACTCTGCAAACATTATGCAAGGGCTTGTAGCACCCAGGTGGCTAGATCAGATTTTCTTGATTGGATCATCAGTCTTCTAAAAGATATTGCCTTCTCTTTCTCACTGCTCTGAGCTTGCAGCTTATAAGCTGTTCTTCATGGAAATGGATGTGGAAGTCTTAACTTTGACCCTCAAGAGAATTTTCTTTTGAGAAGCGAAACGAGCCCAAACTTTCTTCTAAAGTCCACTGACTTGACAGATCAGATTAGAGACTGTGCAACTTTTGAGGGCAAAGTAGTGCTCTTTTGTGCTATTAAAATTGACTAAATTGGTCGACTGCTCAATAATAAGCCATTCTATTTGTTGGACAGATTCTGTCTTGCTGGGCTTTGGCATAAGACTTTGGCGCAAGTAAGACCCAGACAGCCACACTTATATAATTTAGGAAGGAGATTTCTCTGAGGAGACATAACCAGGTAACTCTGTTTTCAAGGTAACCTAGTACATATCCCTTACTGTGTTAACTCCCCTCCTGTGGGATGGTATAAATCCAGTTCTTACAGTGACAGGATAGAGAGTGATGACTCAAAGCTGAGGGAGCAAACGTTCAAGCCAAAGTCAGTAAAATTATTTGTGAGCTCTAAAAGTGAGCACCAAAATAAGCATAAAATGAAAGAGGTCTGAAGTACCATTTCTCAAGGGAATCAAAAGTAACGGCCCTCAAAGAAGACACACTAACCCTGCAAATGTTATTTAGAATGAATTTAGCATATCAGAGGAGTATTAATGTTTTAGAGAGTCAACTTTGTGCAGTTGTTAAGGTAAAAAAAGTATTGCCTTCAGGAGCAGTGTTGGTGGGGTTGCACAGACCTTACAAACATGAAGTTTTGATTTCTTTGAACTATTATTTTATCACTGCAGCTAGTATTGCCAGGACTAGCATTATTTTGATTGCCATTTGATGGCCAGGAAATGTGTTGGAAATGTGTTGTCTCAAAGCCCTGTTCTCAAGAGGATAAACAGGGAGCAGAGGTTTGGTTTTGTTTCTGGAAGCAAATAAAGCCAGGTACAGACAAGATGTTGCCTTCTGGAATGAATAAACCTCAGAATGAATTTAGTTAATTGCCATCCAGTAAAGAAGCTACCATATTAATGTTATTTATGGGTCAGCAATAGAGTCTGGACTGAGAACTTGAAAGACATGCTCCTATTCTGAGGCCGAGAACTCAGAAATTAAGAAACATACCTTCAGAGTGTTAATTTGTTGCATATCAGGCTGCCAGCTCGAGCCAACAGCAGGTCTATTTCTAGTGCACTCTTGGTTGATCATGACTAAGAGTAACTGATGTGGATAAAATGCCTTGCCCTACTAGTAGAGATGACCAAAACTGAAGCTCTTTTACTTTTATGCAGGTTTTCCACTACTGCATTTCTGTGGAAATGTCTACAAAGCAGTCTAAAGGCCATATTTATGCATGCTGTTTGTGCCCATCTCCATCTCTTGGCTTGAAAGGTGAGATGGTAGTTGATTATTTTACTTGCTGTCTTTAGGCGCTCTGATTTCTCAGTTTTGTTCTGCTAATTTAACCTTCTAGGGTCTCCTTAATGCAGAACAGTAGTCTTATTTTTAAAAAGGCAGAGAAATCAATATCTGTGGCATATTCCAAAAAGCATCTTTTGCATTAAGTTCATTTTCTGAAAGCCTAAATACTTCAGTAGTATTATTTTAAACTACACATCATTATGTGTATCACTGACAGCATGAGTTAAACCAAAATCGTTCAAACTACTTTGTCTTCACAGTAAAAGAATAAATAAAGGACACTCAAAGAACTGAGAGGCATTTTTGGTATAAAGTCTTTTGGAAATGTAAAGCATTTCCAGCTTACTAGGTGCTCTTGCTCAAGCGAACGAAAACCAAATTATTCTCTAATACTTTATTTAGGGGTCTGTTTACTAGTGGGAATTCTGTTGTTGACAAGATATATAGCTAAAATGGAACTCGGTCTATCATGATTTCCTATCCTGAAGCAACTTTGCCCTGAGGAAATCCTTTATCTTACAATATATTGGTGTCAAAATGACCCAAGAAATCAAATCAGAGGAAAGGAGTCCAGTTTGTTTGTCACTTGGAAGGTTAAAATTTTCCAGGTCAATCTAGCTCTGCTTTCCTGCAGCTAGTGTATCATAAGATAAAATTAAAAGATAAGTTTTGTCTGGAAGGTTGCACTTAGCATCTGTAATTGTTGTCTTCTGCAGTGTACAGTCAACTCCCTAGTTGAAGAGCATCCTGAAAGTGGGGCAAGCTTGTGTCCACTTCAGGGTGCATGTTGTGTCTGAGCTGAGTCGTGGGCCATGGACATATTCTCAAGGTGCCCCAGAGATAAAATCTGTTTTCACCCATGTAGTAGGTTCAAGGTGGATAAACCGCTTCATCACATAAGTTAGCAGACAGGTGACAATTTGGAGTAATGGTTTCATTTGCAGCTGTGTGTCTGCACCCAAAGATGATGAATGGCTGTAAAATATAAAGTAGCCATTATTATAATAGGAAGAAGAATAGGAAAGAGAAGAAGGTTATTGATTTTTTTGTTGTTGTTGATGTTGTTTTGTTTTCCATAGAAGCCTAAACTCTTACTTCCATGAGATTGTAAGGAAAGGTAAAATTTGTCTTCATCCACAGTATGTGTACCTCGAGGTTGAATTTTATGTCTGTCTGGTTAAGCTGATACGGGCTCGTGTTTTACTGAATGACAGCGAAAAGGCATTGAGGAAGCTGTAAGATACATTGGCATATCTGGGCTCATCCCTTTATGGAAGCCAGCGGTGATGTGGGGTGATGCCTCCTCTTCAAGGATCCCCAGAGTCTGGCTGCTCCTTTTGCAGACCTTGATTAGGCTTCGCGTGCAGGCAGAATAAGCAGCGGGGAGCTGGCGTTTTGTCCCCAGGCTCTTTGCTGCCCTGTGATTGTGCACGTACAGTTAACATCTGACTCAGCTCTGTGCTTTCCCACTGCAACATTGTTAGCAAGTCTGGTCCTAGTGCGCACTTAGCGTTTGATTTCTTCTTTTCTGCACCCCTGCCCTGCAGAGTTATTAATTTAATGGCTCCATTGTACAAGTGGCAGCTGTTGTGTTTGATTTGAATACAGTGCTGATTCCTCTCAAGGAGTCTTTGCCCTTATACTAAGAGGGACCAGGAAAAATACTGTACTGGAGCCATCCCATGATATTTTTACTTCTTCCCACTTGTCTTTTTTTTTTCCCTCCTGACAAAGGGCTATATATCTTAATTATCTTTTGGCAATCCGTTGCTATTTCTTCAGTTTATCATTTCTTACATTTGAAGCTGAACCTATTTGCTCCTTACTCTTTCAGCTGCTTCTTTCTTGATATATTTTAGGGTTGCTTGCAAGGCTTAAAAAAAAAATAAAAAAAGATATAGACCTCTCCTTTTAGGAAAAAAGAAAGATACGTGTGTGTGCATGTGGTGGGGGATACATTCCAGACATCTTTTCAGTCAGTGACATGCATTTTATTATTATCTGGTCATTATGAAAAAATGAAAATAAGAAAAAAGAAACAAAATAAGTATGCCCCAAAGCCACTTTTTTTCCTAATTAGATTACTTAACATGGCCTTATGAGATGGCAGCTGTGTTGGAGTAAGGTGCATCAGATGTGCAGCACAAGAGGTTATTAAAAAAAAAAAAGGGCGGGGGGGGCGCAAAAGGACTGTATTCCAGCCTGCTCAAGGTACCTGCTTCCCTTTCCCTTTATGGTTTGAGCATTCCTCTGGATAGCTTAAAGCTCTCTAACGTTCCCAGTCCCTCATTTGTGTCTCCATCAGTGATGCTTTTCATGCTGGCATGAAACAAATGGAAGATTTGCTTTCCTGGACCACAAAGCTAAGAGACTGGATCAATTTATTGCAGCTTGCAGGTGTTAAATGGGTAAATGCGCATTTTCAGACTGTAGAAGGGCTAGGCTGGAGCTCATAGTGCTGGCAGTGGCAGAGGCAAGGTACAGCATGGCCACTGCCACGTGAGTGAAAACATGAGGATTTGGGAACTCAGTTCTCAGTGGGGCAAATCTCAGCTCTGTGCAGTGCCATGGAGATGGCAAAACTGCACTGATCCCTTTTGTGCAGGTCTTTGAGCCCTGGCAATAATTGGAAACCTTTGCAGTTCACCACTGTCGATAAAGAGGCTTGGAAGAACATAGAAGAGCAGCAAATTCATTAGTGGGCACTATTGGAGAGGCGGAGAGAGCAGGGGGGTAGGGCCCATGTTAAAGCAGGTCCGTATTCATTAGGCGTGCGGGTGTACAGCTCCGAGAGCGGCAGGGAGGGCAGGAAAGGCCCTCAGTGCTGGTTCCGCTGCTCTCTTGCGTGGAGGCTATAAATGTCGCAAGTCTGGTTCCCACCTCCCTTCTCCTTCCTCCCTGAGGCAGCTCCTATTAAGAGAGACTTGGCTAAATGAAGTCTCTGAAAACGCTGGGAATGGCGTTTCTGGGAAGGCTGGGTCTGAATCTCTGGATTTTGTTGGACTGGCTGATGAATGATTCCACCATTAAATTCAGAGGGCCAAATATTTGTGTGCTGCAATGACATGAGTGGACCCCATGGTCCAAGCTTCCCCAGGGGATGAGCTGGGATTGCCTCTGGTGCCAGTAGTTTTTTCCTGCTCCCATATCTTGGTCCTCACATCTCCCACAGACCCGGGCCAGACTGCCCTCAGTAACGCACCTTTATTCATCACTAGCCAAATTTTCAAGCTAAGGGGTGATAAAGATGAAACTCTGGAGTCCTGGCCATCAAGCCAGTGGTATCCGACCTGCGAGGGAAAGTGATGTGCAGTTTCTATAAATAAGGTGGCTGGCTTGTTTTTATTTTATTTTATTTTCTTGAGGCGCTCTGCTAGGCAGCCGGCAAGGTCTGGACAAGTCCTGTCGTGTCCAGAGTTAACAATAGGGGAATGATATAAATGGTAATTTTTTGGCAAACAGTCACATTCTGCTCTCCGCTTCATTAGAGAAAAATATGTAGGAATTGGAGTGCAGTCAGTAAAGCGATGTGAGATTTACATCCATGTAACAGAATTTTGTCCAAAGAGACTGAAAAGAGCTGATATATCGTTTTTATTTAGTTGAATATAGCTGTCCTGTTCTGTTCAGCAGAATAGCTTAAACCAGGACCCATATAGTATTGCCTGTACTGTATGACTAATTCCTACAGCAATACTAATTCAATTCTCTAGCAATTTATTGACTTAGAGGGAATTAAGTTGCTCGGCAGAATAATGGAAAGGAGAAAGTCTCTAGCAGGAGGGTTAAGTACGGCAGATTTCATTGACCACAAGAGTACTAACTACAATACAGCGAAACAAAGTTCCTCTAAGAACAATAAATAAGAAGCTTAATATATCACAAGCAGGTATGGGCTGCTTAATCTTTGGAGAGACGCTGTGCTTTTTGCCTGCTTGGAAATTAGGCTCCATCTTGCCCAATGCACAAAGTGTTTCAGGGCCTCGAGCCATTAATTTGTAAATAACAGAGAAAATAGTGGTTATTATTACAGTGCTCCTGCTAATTTCATCCCCATATCATTGCCATGTAAATTGAGGGGGAAACTGTTAAAAGATGTAAATTCTTAAAATGAAGGGGAGAGTGTTTGTGCAATTTTTTTTCTAAATATTATGGATAATGTTGATAAACACGTATTAAAGAAAACTGAGTTTAGCTCTTTTCCCCTGCGGGTTATACAGTTATTAAAACACAGAATTATAATGTAATTTTTTAAAAACTGTTCTGAGGAATGTAAAATAAAATGTTCTAAATGCCTCAGAGTTGCTGAGTTTTTCAGGACCCTTTCAGAAATGCATTTCTAGATGCCTGAGTGAATCTATGAGATTAAGCAACAGAAATATGCTGCCTAAATCATGAACTAATAATTGCAGCCTTTGCATACTAGAAACAGACATTTTGGTCATTTATCCTCTTTGGCTGAGATGGAAACTGCCTTCCCTTAATTTGCTTTTCCTCTACTGTGAAAGTTAATACTGAGCAGAGAGACCCTAGCAAATACCACACTTAAATGGTGAGCACAGCAACATACCAGGTCAATTCTCCGTAAAAATAATTCTGAGTTCAGATTCCTGGTTTGTCAAGCTGGAGGTCAGAATTTATTGTTGGCGCAATAGCGGGGCTCTCATGCGCAGGCTCCAAAGCATTTAGCAGCAGTGGCATCAAGTGGGTGCCTCTAAGATGGTGACACCTGCACAGTATTTCTTTTACACAAAGTGAAAACCAGAATATAGAGAGCTGAAGGACCAGACTTCATGACTTAGAGGAGCTGTGGAATGTGGAGCTGTGTAATGTGATGCTGCACGTGATAGGTATGGTAATATATACTCTAGGCTAATGAGGGCCATATGGCTGTGCATTTCTGCTATTTGTATATACATCTTTCATACTTTTTTTTGTGTGTATTTGTGTGTCCGAATTTTAAGAATAAGAAAATTGTCTCAAGTCTTCTGTTCAAAGTTGCAGTGTGCTGCTGCAGTGTTCTGCCGAAATCAGAATCTGAGAGTCCCAAGCACGAATATGTCTGCTTCTAATTTTGTGTGTTTTTGGACCTGTTGGTCCAAAAAGAAAGAGTTTTTTCCTCTTTCTGCTTCACTGTCTTTGAATATATTAAAATGCCCAGAAAAATTAATATTGGGGAACTAAACCAGCCTTGCAGTTTTGTACATTGCAACTTCATCAATCAACAGAGCAGATTTGCCAATATCTGCAGAGAGGTCAACTTTCCCTGGCTGTTTCTTCTCAGTGTACCTCAGTCCTGAGCCAGAGGAAAACCTACTAGTGCCAAAGAGTCGCAAAGTGACTCTTAAACTGTTCAATTCCTTCAGCCCCTAACACCCTAAAGATAACGCCAATGGCCAGTTACAAGGCTACGTAATACTGATGGTGAGTACTGCTCTGAGAAATACCTGCTCTTTTTCTGTTATCTGAGGAAAAAGCTGGTTCGAAAGATTTCTAAGAGCTGACAGGATTACATATATATATTTATGTATATATAATATATATAATATAATATATATACATATATATATATACATATATATAATATAATATATATATACATAATTTAGTAATATTTGCAATTTCCAGTATCTTCAGCTATCTTGGATACTTTTCCATTAAAATACAAACTTGCCTTCATCTCTGTTCAGTCATGAAGTATAAAGATCATGTTTATTCTTTCCAGTTCTTAGATGATATCTTGCTGTTTGAGGAAGTTTTTGTTTCAGGTAGTGCAGCATCTCCCAGTCCTTTTGCAGTTGAGTCTGAGAGAACTGGGAATGTTCTGTCTGTCATTGGCTTCGGCCTCTCAACTTCCACCATCTCAGTACCCTCCTCTTCCCTCACCCCCTTCCGCTCCCTGCTGTCCCCTGGATTCCCTCTGGACATCTCCTGCTTCCTCTAGGCTGCTCTGAGAGCTCCACCACGTGTCCTGCCTCTCAAAGACGGTGCAGGCACCTAAACTGGCCCAACAGCAAAACGGTCTGAGCTCTGCATCTCACTTAACCTGCGATGTAGGGTATGTATCCAGGTAGGACTGAGAACCAAAGGCATGAGCAGGGAATAAATATGAAATAAGGAAGGTTTAGCACATAGGGGAAGAGAAAAGACATGGACAGTAGAGAATAGGAGGATGGAGCCTTTAGATAGGCATTTGGTGCTAGTAATCTTTGTTACTTATCTCTTTACCTTCCAAACAGATTCTTAATATGTCAGCTCCTTTGGGGTCAACATGGTGCTAGAGGGTTTGGGGCCAACTTTAGCACATGTTAGACACTAACCAGCTTGGGGGTGAGACCATTTAAGACTCTTAAATTTACCTGAAGCCAAAATCTTGCTCAGTGGCATCTATAAACCCCTGGTCATTCCTCCCTGGAAAGGAGTTTCTGCAGGCACTGGGAAATGTGGACTGAGTTGCTTAGGGGTCTGAATGCTCTCAGACTTTGTGTCCCTTTTGTCAGGGTGACAACTAGCATCTATTCTCCTTGTGCAGCTCTGCACCAGCCTAAATTTGGCTCAGAGTCATCTCCCTGTTACGAACAGGTTATGTGGATATAGAACTGGATTTGACTGAGAGAATGGCCAGGTGCAAGAGCGGTCAGGGCCTGTCTCTACACGTGTGCATGATCCCCTTGGGTTACCTTAAATATCCCTCACTCCCAGCAACAATGAGCTGGCTCTGTTTCTCCCCGCAGATTTTGGCTGCTGCCTCTGCCTGCATGCAGAAGAGATTCGTTCCATCCTTCCTCCTTTTCACCCTGTGTAGGACAGGGAACTTTTCTTGGTGACAATGTGGGTGAGGAGAATGACACTGGAGTGGCTCGTTCCTCCTGCTGCTGTGCATCTAGCCGTCCTTTCATAAATTCAAGATGCTGAAATCTTGATTAGTGGGCTACAACTTGTGACCAGTTCATTGGATAGACTAGAGGGGTCTCAAGCATCCCACCAAGCCCCAAAACATGGTCAGCTTGACACCAGAGAAGCCAAGGCACATTTATGTGGCTTTCTTCTGTGTCAGGGTTTGATTTGGCTGATAAAACAGCTAGAAAGAGGCAAGTGCTGAGCAACTGGGGCTTTCCTTTGGAGGCTGCCTGAGCATGTGTTTGTGTGGAGGCAGCGATTACATAAATGAGTGGGAGATGGGTAGCGTTATTTATGTTACAGGCTCATCCTGTATGTGTGAAGTGCTGAATGCAGATACTGAAACCTGGAAACTGGGTGCTGTTTGTGTGCATATTCCTGCGCTCTGGAAGCTGAGCTAGCTGGCGAGCAGGATTTGTCACTGGCTCTCAGTGTCGCTCCACAATCTTTGATCACAACTCACCATGATGTCTGTGCTTCAAGAAACAGAAGAAAAAATACTGTAATGTTGGAGTCAATGTTTGATATCCAAATCTGGTTCTGAAATGTATTTCCCACCTTTATGAGTGGTATTTGGGATTTGAAAATGGCTGCTCCTTAAAATATGCAGGCTGCAAACCTGGACTCTGCGTGCACACATCCTCTGTCTGAGCAGGAACACCTATGCTGTTAATCTGTCCTGTTTTAATACTGTCTTCCCCAGAAACATGTTTACAACCAAATAATCCACACCCAAATTACAGGGATTTGGGTGAGGGCACTTGGCAAACAGCATGGCTTGGTCTCAGCGTCATGGGCTGATCTCTAGGCAACAGCTTCTCCCCTGCCTCATCCTGCTGCTCCTCCTGAAGTGGGATTCTGTGCTGTGGAGATGAGGAAGGATAAAAGGTATTAATAAGAACCGAGGCAGGCTGCAAAGACAGCACGCGGCTTGGGAAGAGGGTGCTGGCATGTCTTCACTAATAAATCAGCATCATTATCACACCAGGGGAGAGAGAGAGAACCCAAAGCAAAGGCATCTGGTGTGAATTATGTCCTGGAGCCTGCCGGAGCTCTCTGTCTTCCCGGAGCACTTGCTTCAGCCTTACAGCCTGCCAACAGCCATTAATCCCGTGCACTCCTGCCGGAAAGATGATACTGGGCCGAGGCAAATATTTCTTGTGTCTGACAGGCCTTTCTTTCTTCTTTTTAATCCTTGCTCTAATGAGCAAGAGCCCAGAAATACTCGGCGTGCTTTCTGCAGAGTCCATAGACATGTGTGCCAGTGCAAACAAATACAAAAGCAGGGACAGCTTTTACTTTGTGCACATTAAGATGAGCCCTTCTGGTTCCAAACACCAGTGTATAAATAGAGGAAGGAGTGACAGCTGCTGAGCACCAGCACTGAACTGCAGCAATGTATGTGCCTATGGGGAACATTTTTTTGCAAGATACTTCTTCAGGAAAACAACTGGCATGGGTATGGAGGAAGTCAGCGGCCAAAAAAAAAAAAAAAAAAAAATTCCTTGAATTTATTAGTCTCTGATTTCTCCCAGATTTGTTAAGGTGCAGGTGCCCTGAATGCCCTCTTTTAAGAGTAACACTGACCTATGAATGGATCAGATTTGTGTTTATTGATGGGAGAGGAAACACTGAAGGGGCTTAGACTGAATCTTGCTTCAACAAACCTGTCTCTGCTCACTGATATGTGATGCTGCAACCGTGGCCTGAACACCCGCTGTGTTAGAGGGTACGTGCCAACATAACAAAGCATGTTAGAGTATTTTATAGGCAGTTGGTCAGTATTTATGTTGGAATTCCTAGGGGTTACCACGCACTACAGTAGCAGCTCTTACAGGACTGGGAAGCTGCATTTACTAGGAAATAAAACATTATGAATATGTCAAATAATCCCCACTCTTGCACCGCTTGCTTCCCTGCTAGTCAAGAACCCACCAGGCCGGGCCCCTGACGGCCATTGCGAGGCTGCTGCTAAAGGATTGAGTTCCCTCCAGCTGCTCACGCAGAGAAAGTCTGATAACCTGGCACAGTGGCACAGAGAAGGGGCAGATTTTGACTATTCTCCTCCACAGAGACCGATTTAGACTAATCGCCTCCAAATGAGCATATGCAGCAGCTGGGCAGGGGCTGAGGCTGTGGCTGCGCGCGGCTCTGCCGAGCGGGAGGCATGTTCGGATGATTGGGGGCGGGTGAATGAATGGAGGGATCGTCCCCAGAATGCCGCTTTGCAGTGCCTCACGCCGGTGCTCCTGAGGAGCAGCGCTGCGTGCTGGACGTTTACCAAGTGCTGAATAATCCCGGCGAGTGAATCACACACAGGCTTCCCTTCCCCACCATTAGAATTAAGTGTAAGCAACAACATGAATGACTTGGAATAAAACTAATGCTGATGGAAGGCAGTAAAGCCGGGTATGAGTGATGCTGCCAGCTATATAATAACCAAGGCTTAACCACTGGCTTTGCAGTTTCCAAAAAGTTTGCCTCCAGTGCATGATGGCAAGCGGTGTACTAAGACCGTTCCTTTAAGGAAGTCAACCAAAGAGCAAAGATAAAGAAGGTTGCAAAAATCAATCCCTGTATTTAATGGTGGGTCATTTAAGTTAAAATGCAAAGTTTAGCCATTCAACTTAGAGATGGAACCAGTGGTGAAAAAGCTGACAGGCATCAACAAGGGCTGGTGAAGAGATTTGTGTATCCACTGAATTGCATAAAATAAGGGAGCAGAAGTATTGTCAGAAACTCCTCCAGAAGGAGCTGTTCCAGCTTGGGTAACCAGATAATGATTGGTAACAATCATTTGTTATCTCTGTCCCCCTGGGGCAGCACAGAGGAATAAAGAATCCATTCCAACCAGGTGTATGTTATTAGCTGCATCCAGCTTTGGTTGTTTCTGTTTTGTTTTCTAATTGCATATGTGAAAATGGTAAGAGATAATACATCTGCTTTAGATTAATTACTATGGGAGAAGTTCAAGAGAAGACAAAAATTAATCCAATTTACAGCTGCCTCCATCTCCAAACAGGAGACACTTTGTTTCTCCTGTAAGGATGGCTTTATTATTAATATTGTTTTAATAGTGAGGAGGATAACGGATCACCAGGATTCCTTTATTCAGAACTCCTTCCTCTTCTGCTATTCTGGTCCCTCCAAACAGTTTCTGTTTCCAATGTTAAGGACAGGCTGTGAGTCCTTCCAGAGACTCCCTGGAAGCCAGCAGATTCAAGTACTGTCTGTACTCTCAAGGTAAAGGTTCCTCACAAAGAATGTTTTATGTGGTTGTTATATTCTGGATTCTGCTCTCGCAAGTTGTTACTTATCCAGAATCAAGGTACAAAAATCGCTCTGCTACAGCAGACCGTTGAGGCTGTGCACACACGAGCAACAGTAGTACACAGCAGTAGCACTGCCTGCAGCACTCACAGTGCATTAATTGGACAGAACAGTTCTGAAGTCCCAGATGTGGTGCTGGGAGGCAGTTGACATTAGCCAGCACTAAAGGCCACTTGTGATGATAGGTGCTGTTTTGCTCCTAAGCCTGGCTCTGCCAGTATGTGTGGAAGAGCTGGCGCCCTTCTGTACAGCAAGGTTTTCAACTTCAGAGTGTGCCCCTCTTTGTGGACATGGTTGCATACTGCCTATGCTGTGCCAAGGCTTAGAAAGATGGCTCATGGATCAGACTTGACACTGACCTTGCAGAGCCCATGGACAGCCTTGCGGGGACCGGTATCGGCTACTGTTTTCCCAAGATGGGAGCACAGTAGCGCTGCGTGTTCACAATCCACTAGTCATCTCCTCAGTAACAAAAATCTTTGTCAGCAGCACAGGTGAGTGTATCCCTACAGCATCCCCAAGGGACCCAGGCTTTCACCGCGTGCTGCTTTCTGCTCGCCCTCAACTGTGAGCACCGTCTCCCTGGCCTGGCTCTGTGGAGCTGAGGCGGGAAGCAGCCCGCCCGAGCAGGGTGCTGCAGAGGACGTTTTCAAGCGCACTTCTTACAGGCGTTACCTTCTGCAGGGCGCCCGGCTCTCCACTGCTCACAGAGGTGCTGCCCTGCACGCGGAGCAGCTCAACATGGCGGCGCCCCCTCCTCTACCGTGAGGGGCTGCTCTGCTGCGCACAGGCACGAACCCCAAGGCGCCTCCGCTTGGACGCATCCCCTGCTTGAGCTCCCTTCTGCTTTCCCCTAAGGTTCCACCACACAGGTAACTCTAAACAGAAGTACAATGCCCCTTTATGTATATCCGTGTGTATAGGTGCGTGTGCGTGCCCCTCCGCGCGCCTCACGGCGCTGCCTTCCCGCCCGCTCTCACGCACCCGCTACGTGCTCGCGTGCGCCACCCCCGGCGCGGAGCAGCGCGCATGCGCACCCACCGCCTGCAGCGCCGCCGCCGCGCACAGGGGGGCGG